>JAVQJD010055192.1:0-63080 GCA_036023655.1 Nannoperca australis
TTGAATCCGATCGAACATCTCTGGAGAGATCTGAAAATGGCTGCGCACCGACGCTTCCCATCCAACCTGATGGAGCTTGAGAGGTGCTGCAAAGAGGAATGGGCAAAACTGCCCAAAGACAGGTGTGCCAAGCTTGTGGCATCATATTCAAAAAGACTTGAGGCTGTAATTGCAACCAAAGGTGCATCAACAAAGTACTGAACAAAGGCTGTGAATACCTATGTACATGTGATTTCTTAGTTTTTTATTTTTCATACATTAGCAAAAAACTTTTTCCCTGTTGTCATTATGGGATATTTTGTGTAGAATTTTGGGGACAAAATGAATGTATTCCATTTTGGAAGAAGGCTTTGACATAACAAAATGTGGAAAAAGTGAAGCGCTGTGAATACTTTTCGGATGAACTGTATATAGGGATCAACATATTAGAACAAGAGTGACTGCATGATCTATTTAACTTTTTTCAAGTTTCATTGTTCCTTGATTTCCAGGAAGTACAATTGAAATGTTCAGTTATTTAATTCACCAAGCCATGTAGGCCACAAGAAACGTATCATGAGTTCCATCTCTTATAACCCTGGTAACATTTTACATAATATAACAGGCAGGCTAACAGAATGTTTTCTCAGATGGGGTTCATCGGGTCAAAATCATATCGTGCATAGACCAGATCTATTTTAACATTTACCGGGTCCTTGTGGGAAAACAATTGGTAAGCATTGCACTTGAACCAATGAGATAACGCACACACACACGCGCGCCATTGCCTTGTCAGCTAACCCCCTCTAGTGCCGAGCATCCTGTACAGATGCCCACACTCTCCCGCTCTAGCCGTCGCTTCAGCTGATCCTCCGCTGCATCCCAATCATTTCTCTGTTCACCGGCCACATCTCGCCGCTGCAGCGGACCAGGCTGGAGACAGAGAGGCAGATCGCCGTGCTAACATCAGGATTTCTAAAGTCTGTCACGACTCTGAGTGCTGCGGAGACGCACATGATTGATAAGGGCATATAAGTGTGATAAGTGTAGCTTTGAAACCATGCAGTACCGGCGACTGAAGTCTGTGGGAAATCTTCAAAGTTGTTAGGATCTAGGTGTTTCTCATCTTGTGTGAAAATTTGATTTGACTTTAGATATTTTTTACGACTTTATCGAAAATCTCTCCGTTCTGCGCCACCTCCGCCGCTGCCTCCAGGTGAGGGATGGATCTCCTCTTGCTCCGACACCCGGCAGTTCTCTCCGACCGGGACCAAATGTAAGGACCAGGACCAGTGGATCGCTGCTTGTGGAGGACCCAACCAGCTTATCTCGGACCCCGTTACCTCTCGGCTAGAAGTACCTCAGCTAAAGCTGGTGATGGATGTTGCAGCAGGCATGAGTTTTGGAAACAGATTTTTCCTCGTTTCACTCTTTCTTGAAATTGTCCTCCCTCGCTTCAGCCATTGCAACCAAGGTGAGTTTAATTATCCACTCCTAAAATACTTGGATTTGTTTAGCCTATATGCTGTCATTGTATTTACTCAGTGCTTTTCCACTTATTCCCTCATTTCAAACATTTTCACTATGGACGCTGATCAGGATACAAATCGCACTGATATCACTGTAAGAACCAATAAAGTAACAGACCCCACAAATGAATGTATGTAGTTAAAACAATTAATTTAGGACATTCAGGCAGTTATTGGAAATCATCAATGAGAAAAGGTCGTTCACTATTGAAATTCACGCAAGTAGTGCCCAAAAATGTAGAAGTTTGAAATGTCAGACATTGCTTTTTGGCTTTGTCTAAGAATCCTCTTTGTTGTATTAGTGGGAAAAAAGTTGGTGCAGGATATGAAGAAAACCTACTTACATAACAAATGTAATGGCTGCATATTCCTGTTTATACGTGTGTTCACTTCATTACTTATATTAGTCTTAACAACCTTGAATGAAGCATTGTGCTAGCACAGAAATGCACCATGACATAATCCAGATTTAGATTTAAAGTTTATCATTTTCCTTGTGGTGTTAAACGGATTGCCTCAGCGCAGTTTTTATCCAACACTGAATCAGAGAATAAAATGAAAAACTGTATTTATGGAAATCAGCTGCTGAAGTGACAACCCTGGGGCTGCTTTAATTACACATTCTACATTACACACACACAGAGACACGCAAAGAGTGACAGAAAGAGACAGCAGACAGTAGAGCAGCCAGAGATTGAATCATTAAGGGGGTGACAGAGTGAGAATGCGTGTGCGTCTGTCTCAGCGTGTGTGTGCTGTGGGTGTTGCAGTAAATTTTTTTACACATGCAGTTCTGAGCTGACAAAGAAGAACTTATTCAGTGAGAGTGTGCGCATGCACGTGTAACTGTACTTATGTGTGAACTTTATGTTGTGCTCGTTTAAATGCACATGACCACACATCTGTCTTGTGCTTCTATGTCATATGTGGTGTGGGTACAGTGTGAAACAGAGAGTGTGAGTCTTTGTATTCAATGGGCAACACACCTGCATGTGTGCTTCTTTTGCATAAGCTTGCCGTCCACCTGTCTTTTTATGTTCCATGAGTGTGTGTGTCTGTGGGTATGGTCAAGCGCCTTTGTGTGTGTTCATCCGTGGCTCCACGTGCACACACACACACACACAGCTGCAGCATCAGTGAGGTTTAAAATAGTCGTATTGATTGTGCGGGACACAGCAGGATCTGCCCCCCAGGTTATATTTTATTGTTCTCTCAGCTCAATAAGAGCGATGCTACTCCCTGTTCTCCTAGACAGCTGCTACATAACAGCCTCACTCTGTGTTTTTCTCTTCCACCGATTGAATGATTGAACTGATGTCTTCTTTCTATTGTAGCCTACTTTAGTCTCTCATATTGACTGGTCTGGGACCCCAGCGGCACAATTGCAGTTGTTGTCTACCATAGATCGGTGCAGCTTAGAATGGAAAAACTGATAATAACTCAGATGTCAAAGAAAAGTGTCTCATTAGGTGCTGAGGCCACATCACACAGTTTCTCACTGTATTGCTTTTATATTTGCCAAATTAATTTCAGGTTCCTGCTGCGTGCAGTGGCTCAGTGGCCTCACAGGCTTGATTGTTAGAGACAATTCAATGATGGCTTTGCATGGTTACTGAGGAGACGACAAATTGCACAGGGGCATGAGTGCAAGTGCCTGTCTCAACCTTTCCACCCAATTCATGCTGAGATCCAGCCGCCCCATGACCATAAAAAGGAGAACAAGTGAACACATTGTTTTTCCTGCTCGGCTACAGTATACGCAGTGTTATGTAGGTAGGCTGGAGAGAAAAGCAATACCATTGCACGGAGGCGTTTTAGTGTAGTTTGATGCTTCTGAACACAGACAAACAGAACTCCAAAGATTGGGGATTGCTCAAACAAAATTGGGCAAGATGTCAGCTGTTACAAGAACAATAAAAACCAATCACCTTTTGCTTCTTGCCTGTGTGCCTCCTCTCACAGCAACATATCAGACAATCCCTCACATCAGCCCATCTGGGATTGCAGACAGTTATTAACAAAGCTCTACTCACTCACTGCCAAGTTTGAACGAGCCCATTTTCCCCATCAATAGATCTCTTCCCATGATCTTTACTTTTTTCATTTTTTTTTCATTTTCCGTCCTTGTGAAGTCGGCACCAGCTATATTTATTATAATGAACATTCACAAATCTCATTTACTAACCTAATTTCTTGAGCCCTTGTAGAATTTTCCTGAGCAGAAGATTGCTTATACCCAGTGAGTCGGGAGAGGATGTCTTTGTTCCCCACTTCTGACATTGTTCAGATTGTTTCTCCTGACAAAGAGATTCAAGCATGAAAAATCAAGAAAGCAATCCATCCTTGGAAAATGAATGAGCCAAATGAAAGCGCCACATGTGAATGTCATGTTTGTTGGTCAAATGCATCTCACTGACACGCTGCAGGATCTTTGAAAGTTTGAAGCCAGTCAACAACACATAGAAGAAAACTGTGGGTCGGGCTACTTCGACATAGAGAGGATCTAGCTATAAAATCATCATCAAAATAAATCAGCCCTTTGTATTGATTAATTCTGAAGGCTGATTAAAGCTTTTGCTCTCACTGGTACCACCTGCCGAGCACTGAGATCACCATTACTGCTGTAGATGAAGGAGATATTCACCAGCAGTGTGCTGTCAAGGAAAATCAACCAATCAGCCAACCCAGAGCAGCAACAAAAATGTTAACTCTGCACCTTTGATTCGCAAGCCACAGTGTGTGTTTGTGTGTCCATGCGTGGATGTGCATTCTTATTACACAGGAGCAGGAACATTGTATATATGCACAATCACTTTAGTTTGGGTTTCTTCTGGTTTTTTTCAACTTCAAAAGCAAACAATTCAATATTATTTTCAACACTAGATATGTATTTTCTTCTTCATATATATATACACAGTGATGCTTGTAAGCTATGTAGTTTAATCAATAAGAAGGTTATCTCAGTTTCTACCCTATTACTGTTAAGTGGTAACCTGCTACTACACATCATAAAAGGTCTTTCCCCCAATGGAGAGTGAGATGACTCCAGGTTGGAGAGTGTTAATTTTGACGGGTCTCGGCTTCCTCAGAGGCATTCCCATATTAAAATAATGATTCTTGAGAAGTAGTGTATGTGAGCTTTATGGCCACCTGGTGAACAAGATCCACTTCATACTTTCCATTTGAAGGAAATAGCTCCCATCAAAGTCATGAATGGAATTGCTAAAATGCTTCTGCTTTTTAATTTTGAAATGTCATTTATATGAATTAGCTTTGGTGTTTGGTGTTAAGCTTGATTGACATGTCCCCAATGTTCTTTTAAGCTTTGTTCCGCCTGCAGAGACGTTACCCCTTCGTCACCCTCATTTTGTTAAAAGTTCTGTGACCCCACCACGATATCCTCAGCATTCCTCCGCATAGTTTTAACCTGAGCAGAGGTCTTATTTCTAATCATTCTAAATAAGTGATAACACCTATGTAGGTGTGCAGGTCCTTTAGGCAATTGAATGCAACACCAACGACATTTACAATTTGGAAAAATACGACATGATAAAAATTAAGGAGTTGCTTACACTTTTCCCAGCAGAAGAACAACTCTACCATCTAGCAGTAGCTTATTTAAAACATAAATTCACATTTATAGGTTACTGTATAGAGTCTGTGGTTGTTAAATCGATGTGCTCTAATCGAGGGGCACTTAAACGCAGCGTTTGTGGAGCTGCGACCAGCTTTTAAACAGTGGCAAAATCCTGACAACAAAAATAACCTGATCCGTGCGTAACACAAGACATTTGTAAGCGCAGGAAACTTTTTGAAAGTGAAAATGATCAGATCTGAGAAGTTGAAGTTTAAAATACGTAAGTAAAAATGTTTTTCTATATTCACGCCATACAACAACAGAATGAGGTGAATGATCTGTGTCTGCCAGACCCAGCGGCTAAACCCTTGAGTGAGCTGAGCAACGACTTTCCTGCTCATGCTCTAGCTCAGGAGGTAGAGTGTATTTTCCATGGGCTGCAAGGTTTGCGGTTTGAAACCTCTCTCCCAAGAATGCATTTTTACATTTTTGCAGGACCAAGTGGCTAAGGTCAAAACCCTAAATGGTACACAAATACAAATAAGTGTTTCAATACAGTCTACTCTTATCAAGCTGCTGGTAAATTTTATTTGTACTACGCATTACAGCCGCATTACAGCCGTCAAATAGCCATTTAACACTTGGGCCATAAGTTAGAGAATTAATTTTGTCCAGAGAAAATAAATGTATTTAAATTCAAATTAAACCATTTTAATTTAATTAAATGCAATCTTTGCAGTAGTCATATGATGCAGAAAATTTGTATCAAATTGAAACAACAGGGACCACCCCAAAACATATTTGGTGCGCACACAGCCTGACTTCACCCCCAGGCTCAGCCCCGAACCTTGCCCCGGATTTCTTTTACTTTTAGGGTAAATCAATCTGCCCTCCCCTGACTCAAATCATAGTGTATAGCAGCACACTTAGAAATGCTGCTTCAATATCTCCAAATGTCCCTGCTTCAAATTTTTTGTCATAAATTCAAATTAAAATAGAAAATAACTTTATTAATCCCCATGGGGAAATGAATCTTCTGCATGTTATGCATCCAAACACACCGTACACAAACACACAGCCTTAAGCTGGAGAGGCCAGAGGGCACAATGGCAGGACTTGACTCTGACAACATTTGGTCTCTCTAACCTCTGGGCTACCTACTGCCCAAGTTGCCCACCAGTTATTTCTACCAGCCCACCCTAATATAGCAGGCTAAAACCGGCCCGGAGCTGCCCCCTAATCAGTGATGTCACTGCACGTGGTTTGCCTTTGAAAGCTAATTGAAAACACCTGCTGATACATTACTGACTGAGGAGTAGCCAGAACTTCAACATGTTTATATTCAACATTGTAGCAGCTACTTGAACCACTGTTGAATGGTTGACTCACATCTCATTGGTTAGAATTCCCTTCACTAATCTCGCATTTAAAAACACTTAAATGATCAGATATAATCAACCACATTCAAATATTTGCTTTACTACCATTTATTATGTTGTCGAATGTTTGATCTTGGTGGAGTGTGGAGACGTGTTGAAAATCCTGTCATGCCTGTCAGGTTGCCTCTGCTATGGATAGTTTTCCATTTCACAGCATATCATCCCCTCATCTGCTGAGAGCCCTGCACTTCTTTACACCACTAAATAACAATGTGCAATCCTCACTGAAATACTCCATAAACTATAAATAAACTAAATCCATGTTCACAAGTCTCTGTTCATCAAATGCTGTTGTTTGTCTTTTAAAAAGACTTGTTGTTTTCCAGAATGGCTATGTAGGGAGCTTGCAAATAGACATGTTTTGTTTTTGTTTGGAAGTAAAGCTTGATTTGCTTTTTGAACCGCAAAACATACAAAACATGTTTTTAATCTTTCACCTCAACAGAAACCAGTGTGTTGCTAATATCTCCACACTGAGCTTTTATGGCACTCCATATAATGTACCAAGTCAGCCACTTTTGAAAACCTTAAAGAAGCATCCTTTTTGCGCCCTATTCTCATTTACACAAAGTAACTCAGGATGAGACTGCCTTTAAGTCTGTTGTTAGTGATGTAGTTATTTTGAGGTGTTTGTGTGGCCTGTGAGGGCTGTAGGCCAGACAGGAGATGTCATCATTCTACTGGAGCTCCATATATTTATGAGCTGGCCAGCTCATGTTCTATTTATATCTAACCAGTGGAAGTCCCGAAGGACCCTCAGCTCCAGGCAGCGTCTGTGGGTGCCTTGCTAAAAGATAACTCTATGGAGAGAATGAGAGAGAGGATGGATGGATAGATATGTACACGCAGGCAGTTTTAGTGTACACGGGCAGGTACACTGCTCAGTAGACATTCACTGTCAAGTAAAACTGCACACACATGCAGATAAGCAATAACATGCACACATGGACACACATTCACATACACACTATTGTTCTATTGTAAAAGCTTGTATCTGTAATGTTTTTAAATTAATAAATATAAAAGTGAGTGAAGTATTTTAACACAAAAGCAGGAACATTTTGGTTGGGAATTCTTTCTGTACATTGCTGCTGTCACACCTGTAACTGCTGTGATGGCATTTCAAAACAGTGTTAACACACCAGAGGTGTTTCATTTCAAAGTACATTTTGTGTTTTGCACAAACTCTTCAGTGCCGCACTTCAATATGCAGTTTGGTGCTTTGTACAGGTTTTTCAATGCCTGATTCATATAAACACCTCATAAAACCTCCATCAGGCCTATTTTTCGGAGCCCTTATGAGGCTAGAGACAGAGCAATGTTCTCTGCTGGATACCTTTCCACACTGCCTCCTAATGTACATCAGCTCTTCTTTATTTATGGCAAAGCGAAGTGTGAAACTGCTCACTGAAGTGAGGGACATGGCCAACTCTCTGTAATTAGGCCATCCTCCAGGGACTCTGTTGCTTAACTGCCCACAGTAGTCTAATGGTGTCCATTAACACTACTGGCATTACCAGCTAGCTCTCCAGCCTGGAACTGGCACTGACCAGGCACAGACCTGGCATTGGTGGGCAGAAAGAGTCACACAGAGACACTGGAACTGATCCAAAACCATCCAACATAGAGGACATATTAAACTAAGCTAGCAGAGCAGAAAGGACAGGATTGGAAGAAGAGTATTATATGAATAGATCGGCATGGAGTCTTCACTTGACTTTCTCCAATTTAATTCAGATTAAAATAACACATCGGGATTTAATAAATGCTTTGTATTTGATGTTCTAAAAAGCTCAGTTTCTGGTGTAGTCTTTATTATGAAATATGATCTGGTCTTTTCATTAACAGAAGAAGTACTGGGTAGGTACCATGAGCCGTGATACCACTATTGTCCGTCAAAGAGAAGAGCACCACCTATTGAAACTCAAAGTCTCTCAACACAAAGAAAAGAGAAAGAAAATGTTTAATGTTGCTCCTACTGATAGGGTTAGAGAAGCACACAAAGTTCACAGCAAATTCCGGGTTAACAGGTAACTGAATCATTCAGGGTCCACTCTGTGGCATTCAGTGCATTTGTGTTGCAAAATGATTGTCTAAATGTTATTTCAGATGCTCGATCCTTAAAGTAATACAATTCTTAGGAAAATGCACCCTGAATACTAAACACTAAATATAACAACATTCATCAGAAACTTTAAAATGTAGCTGCACACTCAGAATCTGCAAGAACCCTCTCTACCAGCATATTTAAAAATGCAATGAATGAGGAAATGACTGTAGAAGACGTTGGCCTCTGACTGACACTGATTAGTCTCTTTTAATATATACATTTTATGACGTAGATATGTCCCAAACGGTTGACTCTATGTCAGCATTAGCTTTGTAAGGTTGAGGGCTGAATGGCATGTTGAGCAATTTTCAACCCAGGAAATGTCAATATTAACACTAGCATTGATATGTTTCATCACAGTATAGTCATATCATTTAATTTACAGCTAAAACAACATAGTTAAGTATCTAGTACCTCTTCAATCAAAAAAAGTGTGATATTGATCTAAATGCATATTGGTCAAGCTATTGACATGACTATTAATCTGTCAAATGCAGGAGTCTTAGTCTTTCTTTTCACTCGCACAGTATGTCTCTTTCTCTGTGTCCTTCTCTTTTTGCTCAGGGAATATGATTTTACCAGTACCCAGCTGTCAGTCATGTACAATTCATGGATTTATACAGATGACATTTCTACAATGTTACCTTGAAATCTTTGGGAAAGCACATTTCTTTCTCCTTAAAAACCTCACTAATAATTCAGGTCTCAGGAAGCACACATTATGTTTTAGAATACATTCTCTGGCACACTCGGAATTCCCACTCCATTAATATGACCTCAGCAGCTCATTGCTTTTACCTCTCTGTGCATATGTTAATGGATTTTTTGGTTGGTGAGAGCACAGAAATTTCATGTTTAAGCAGTAAAATAAGGATTTAACATTTTAGTTTAGCCAGACATAATATACACATATAATATATAATGTGTGTATATAGTACATCTACCTACACTGCAAACTAACCTACAGCTGCACTAATCCATATTTTATATTAACAATGGATCAAATGACTGTAAATGAATATAAAGTAATAGATAGCTTATAGTGATGAACTCACAGTTTTAGTATCTTTCAGCTCATTGTTTTGTTTTTTGACAACTTATTGTTTTGATTCACTTTCATATAATCTTATCAACCAACCTCCATCAGCAACAGGTGGCTGTTTTAATCAAAAAATGGTTCTGATAAACCACTTTACTCTACCTGCTCAGCACAAAACAGCAGAAAGAGTTACAGACCAGCTGGTGAACATAGTGAACACATTTAGCAGCTAAAGTGCCAGATAGAGTTGGTGGAGACCAAAAACAGTGTTACAAGGAAAGTGAATGCTGAACTTGCATTCAGTGGGTAACCAGGAACAACTCCAAACAAATGCTGATGTTGCTCCATATTTGCTGGATGAAAAAAAAGCCAAATAAAAGAAGTTTGCCCCATTATCAGTGTGCTGTTGGATGAGGCATTAGACATCATGAGTCCATTATAATTCTTTATAATTGCTTGTGTGATGCATTAGAGAAATTCAGTTCAGTCTAAAGATGTTTCATTGTCTGTCAGTTCATATGTGAACAGATTATATCGCATGTTTGACTCTAGTTTTGAAGGATATGTTGTACATTATCCAGCAGTTGTGTTTGAAGATACTGTATGTGTTACAGAGCACAAAACAGTACAAAGTCACACAATAAAGAAGCTTTTTTTTTTCTTTGTTTATAGTTATTTTATTTTTTTTATACCTTTGTCTGCTGTACAACCATACCACCACTGCGGGCATCAACCTGTATTTTTCTGCCTGTGATGCATTTGTTGAGTCTGACAACACGGGGGGTCCTGTAGCCCGGATGGTTTTCTTAACTCTTGGATGCTGTGACATGCCCCTTCGGCTCAATCCAAAACAGTTGTTACAATGTGTTACCATACAATGTGTTGTGTATGACAGACATACATGCACGCACAATGGAAATCTCAGTGAGCAGATGCTTGGACAGACAATCCCTGTCAGCCAGGCTCCATCAGAGGTTTACTAGCTTAGAACAGATTCAAAAATGTCCCTTATTTCTTTCTACTCACCTTGATCTTGTCAGAGTACTTCTTTTGGCTTTACATTGTAATTTGCAGATGATAATATAACAGTCTTGAAATTACTTCTTCTTTTTAATGTACATTCAGTTGTAATAACTAGCTTTCCCAAAGCAATTATGTTAATGGTGTTTTATTCAGGAAATATTGTCTCTGATAGAGATTTGTGTTGGCATAATGAACCCCCCAAGGACCACTTACAGAGCTCTAAGTGGACATTCATGACTGACTCAGACATTATCCAAGTAGAAGGCTGTGCCATGATTTGTCAGAAATCGGTGTCAGTATTAAGCATGTGTGATTCACAGGTTAATATTTAAGATCTAAGTTGGCGGCTGCTCAAGGACAAGTTTAAATAGCAAATTTTTTGGCAACTGAGATTCAAAAATGATGACTCATAGCATGCGAGAAATGATTGGCTTTAAACAAGCCTCTTGGGTCTAGTGTTGTTGTTTCTCTGCTAGCTATCACTCTCTCCTTGAATGCCAAATGTTTTCTTATACCTACTCCATGATGCAGTGCGTCCACACATAATTAGGACATAACTGTATTGTCACACATACTGTGCATTTGGAACATTTGACAAGGTGACTGGAAGGGCTCCATATAATATATATTGGTTTTGAAAATGTAACAGGATCTGTCTACTTTTTATTCCCTAATGTTGTCACTGTACGTACAAACTTTTTTTTTAATCTAGTGGTGGCATCACACTGAAGGTAAATTCAGGAAACCATATTCGCTCCTTTTCACTGTAAATCACTTGTCGCTGGGAGAGACATTCCTTCTGAATTATTAAATCTACTGTCCTTGAGAGCAAGACAAAATACTGTCAAGGATGGCATTATTTTCCAGGGTAAAATTGCAACACAATCTGGAAGGTTAGTCAACTGACATGATATTACTATGCTGTAGCAAGATTAATAGTATAAATACAATACCAAAAGCTCCAATTATATTATAATTGGAGCTTTTGGTATATTGATGAGTATATTGATGAATATTTGGCATACTGAAACACATTCTAATGGCATATAAGGGTTTAAGAGTGATCCGCCGCTGATTATATCTCATGAACAGTCATAGGCAGAAGAAGTGAGATTGAAGTAAAGCTGTGGATGAAAGAAAGGGATGGCAGGGGAGGGAATGGACTGTTGACAGCAATCTGACTGCAATCCATCAGTCCCCAAATTGTGTCGCAAGTGGCAAAAATGTTGCTCCCACTGTAGCTATACACCGCCACGCTCATAAATATTCATCCGAGAAACTCATTTCTGTTCATATAAAAAATGTCTAAATGAACACGTTTATGACTGATATTTCAATTTCCAGTATGAAAATAGGACTTTTTGTGTGTTGACAGATTGCTAATGGTTGTATTTTCCCCTCTCCTCTTTTTCCATTTTAGTTGTGCTGCTGGATACGACGTCTGTGCTTGGAGAGCTTGGATGGAAGACATATCCTATAAACGGGGTAAGGAGGGCAACTCTGCTCCCGATGTTTTACCTTTACTGTCCGGTGTGCCATGTTCAAAATGCATGCCCATTGCTGCATCAGTGAAATCAATTAGATTGATTTTAAGAGGTCAGAATGGGTAGCAGTGATCGTTTTTTATATTCACATCCTTGTTTTTGTTCATACCCTTCTGCCCACATGGTGAATACTGTAAATTGGAGACAGATAATGAGCCAAGGATGGAAGCTTCCCTTAGCTGTTCAATATTCTTCTATCAATTCCTTTCCTTTAGAACCACAGACATATTTTATTGACTCTTTAAATGTCAGCCAAAGGAAAGCATATAGAGTGGCTATCAGTCCAGCCCATGTTTACAAAGCTAACTTCAACATTCCTCAATATTTTATGCATATGAATTATAAATCTTTGAGATGACAAGACTACCATCTTAATTGGCCATAATGAAATCCGATTCTGAAACACACTTCAATTTTCCATCTGCCATGACTTTGATTGCTGCCACAGATCTCAAACACTTAAACACATTGAGTAAAAACTATTCCTAGAGCCTTCAGTGTTGCTACTTTCCTCACTTGCATTAACTTAACAACACAACAGACATCAGTGGTTGCTTCTGTTTTCTGATCCAACATGAAGGTTGTTTCTGAGAATGTTACAGCTCATTGTCAGCACATCTATATTTCATGATGCCTATACCTTCAGATTGGCACTCACTGCTGTTTCCAAAGTTTTGATTTTCAGCTGGACAAGAAGCCGCTGAGGAGCTGGAGGCACTTACTGCCTGAACAAAATGGGAATACTTTTTTTGGGTAGTAAACCTTTTGCAGAAAAAAGGAGTGTGTGCATGTGTGTGTGTTTGTGTGTGTATATTTATTTATTTATTTATTTTTGGAGCTAGTGCAGTGTCTCTTCCATCCTCCGCTACCCTTATGACTCCACACTCTCTGTGGGTTTTGACTTTAAATGATCCATTGTTGGAAGATCCCTAAGGTCCCCCTCCCCTTCTCTGTTCCTCTATCTCTCCCTGCAAGGCCCTTGGTAGCCTATATCAGGGTTTGGAGGTGATTACATCATGTAGGTCGTGGTGACAGCAGCCCACAGCGTTAAGGAAGAGGGGAGAGGGAGGCTGCTGCCTCTATGATTAAGCTGTCAGCCCTCTCCCCTCCTCACTCATCCACTATCCTCCAATTTACCATTAATATTTAAGGCATCGAGATGATAGGGCCTGAGGGAAGGTGTGAAGATGTGGGGAAGTAAAATAGTTTAAATCCCCCTCGCTACCTGGGAGCCAACAAGAGGAAGTCAATCCTTACCATATTAGACACAGCCTGGTATCAGGCCGATACAGCAGTACACCATGTAGCTGCCTATCAGACTCGCACACTGGTTCTAGTTCCGGATTTAAACTGCTGTCAGTCAGTCCTGTGCAATGTACATCTTAAAATAATTTCATATGCAGTAACTGCTCCAACATGATTACCTGATGATGAGTTTGCCAGGAATATAGCTGGTTATATGATATGAAGTTGAAGGTGAAGTGGAAATTGAGGTGTATATTTATGGATGAGTTTTTATCAAAAGCCAGTAAACAACTCTTGTAAAGAGAGGAAGGTGAGTGGTTTTGTAGAAGAGGAAGGTTAACCACAAGTACACAGTGATGGTCTGCCGGCATTGTAACACAGGACACCATGGCATTCTGCATAATAATCCCAATAACAACAATTTTGAAGTGTCTTCGAACAAGACACTAAAGCCCTATATCTGCTGACTCACTGTCAAAAATAGGAGCAAACAACCAAAGTGTGAAGTAAATTGTTTAAGAGGATTGAAAGTAGTATTTAGTGCCAAAATCAAGAGAAGAGGAAACCATGTTTTACACTAGGGGTTTTCAGTGTGTAATGCTATTAGCCTCCCTCAGAATTGAGACCACTGTGCACCGGTTTTCAACACAGGGAAAATAATTGTGTATTAATGGACAGAAAAAAAAACATAATCATGAGAGATTCTTTTGTCCATGCTAACATGGAGTCAGTTAGTTAGCTGTTGGCTGCAACAGCATTTTTTAAAGCCTCTTTTATTTTCTTTAATTCTTTTACATTTTGACAATTAAAAAGTAAAAAGTATGCTACATTAGCTATTATTAGTTTGCACTATATATGCCATAAACGTACAGTCAACTGTCACTGGATTCATTTGATGAATGTGAATCTGATATACATTTCAAAATGTTATGATTCTAGTTCTGGAGTTATAAGGAGCACCTTATTTGGAGGATTTCTAAGCGGATTTAGGGAAGTTTGTATGTGGTGTACCATGTAGATAATGATGTATTCTGGAAGGGTGGGTCAAACTGAATATAAAAATATGTATAAATCATGTCTGTGTGTTCTTATTTGAGTGAGTTATGACTCTGAGAAGACCCAACTCACATTCTGTAGCAGTAACTCAAACCTGTGAGATATATTTGTTTTCCTGTGACTTTTTGAAGCGCAATATAATATTTCTTGAGAGCAGGTTAAACGTGTATTTGTTTTTTTATTCAAGATAGAACGTTTACAGTACTTCTCTTCGTTACAACGCTTCCTAGAGAATCACATTAGAATTTTACTCAACACATTGAATGGTACATCTTTGCTACTCTTTGCCTTCTTGTGTTCATGTTTGCATTTGAAAGACACACTGGTTATGGTAAAAGTTATAGGTAAGACGTAGCTGCTTAGTGTAAGAGTTCATTAGCAATGCTGGACTGTGAATTACCCTCTATAGGCACATCAGAGGAATAGTTTTAATTAAAGTGAAAATTATAGGGAAAGACTGAGACTCAATCAATTAAGTCATTGTGCCTGGTCTCCCCAATCACTAGAATACATTCCCTGTAGGTCTTCGTCCTAGGCATCTCCAGCACACTAGAAAGCTGTAAACAGATGTTTATGCACTGCAAACACGATCAAACGTCTTGGTCATTCCCAGGCTTCAGCACAAGGTGCCCTTTGATTATTTTATACATGCTCTGCTTGGAAAGTAAATAGACCTTTTTCAATTGGCTCCCAAGGGGAAAACATGCAAGGAGGACTATTGTTATGTTTGTCAATGACTTAACTGAATGTGGGAATATCCTCTGAGTTAGAAAACACATTCACCCTCAAAGATTTTAGTCATTAGGTTTGTTCATATTGTACAGCAATTGATCTGTACCATGTCTTTCAAGGACTTTGATTCTGAAAACTTTTTCCTCTAGTAGAATGTAATAATTGTGTGTTTGAGGAGGCCAACGACAAGTAGATGCTTCAGTGAAAAAGCTATTGAGAGGTTGTTTTCATGAGGAAAAGATGTTTGTCTGTTCACAGTCTTTCTCTCCATGTTCGGAAATCCTGAATAGTGATGAAGAACAAGGTGTTGGAGAGGTGAATGAGAGAGAGACATAAAGAAGAGAAGGAAAAGAGGATTGATTTGGCGTCAGCATGCAGCCGTGATAAGCTCCACTCAGAATGGGCAGACACTGCTGAAATATGCATGAGTCATTTCCCACTGGTGGGTTGGGGGGGCGGCACATGGAGAGGAGCAGCTTATTTATTAAATTACACGAAACAGCTTGAAGGGATTAAGAATGCCTAATGTTGCCTTTTGTTTTCACTTATTGACATTACAATAGAATCTGAGCACAGGCAGGTTGGACGACAAAGAATGATGGTTGTCCATCATAAAGAAAGGGAATAATCCTGTTTTTATCTATTGTCGGAGATCCCAAGCAGCCAATAAGTCAGATCTACCGGGGGCGTATAACCAGCATTATGTAAGCGGGGAACACAGCGCTGGCACATTGGTTTACTGCTGCCAGGAACACTGCTCAGTCAAATATTTGTGTGTGTGTGTGTGTGTGTGTTTGTGAATAGGCAAGGGGGTGAAGATTATATTTAAGAGACTTTTTTTATACAAGCCAGCTACTGTGTCGTCACTGTCACCACTGGATATGGATATGATGCATTCTGAATGAAGTCTGATGCAAAAGCAGACATAGTGTAATGTGTTCCAAAAAGGTCAAACGTGCACTATTTACATGTGTCCTCAGTAGCTGCTGATAACAGGCCTCTTTGGTTAACTTGCATGTACTACCCATTCCCATTGAAGAAACAGTAAAAGGTGTCTTACCCTCATGAAATAATATACCTGCCATACTGTAAATCCCCGGAATTCAAGACAGACATCTCCCCTAACCCTATTTTAAATCTTTTTTTTTCTAATTAACAAATTAATGAACCTGACAATGTATTGGATAGTAACTTGTAATTATTAGAATCATACTTAAAAATTTGGGGTAGTAACTTACAGTTTTATATGTTTGGTATTCATCTAACATAGAGCTTGCTGTCCAAAATCTATTAAACACAAATAAGTCTCAATGCTGCTCTGGATGACATGTTCCTTCATTACAACAAACACAGGCACTATAGTTTATTTTGATTCAATCTCACATACACAATCCTGGTGCAGCAAGTATACTCACTGACAGGCTGGGGAAGTTGCAAAGTATTGAAAGAGACACTTAGCATTATGTTGGTCTTTTCATGAAATGTTGACAATAAGAAAAAATAAAGAGCAACACCAACCTTAAGCTTCGATGCTGAGAGTTAAAGATTCCGATTTTTTGCCTAAATTTGCTTCAATCTGAAACTTTTTAGTATCAGCCTTTAAATAATCTGCTCTTATCTATACATTTTGGGTGCCAGATTGTTTATGATTTTACTTCTGTAGCTTTGACTTCCATCAAACAGCGTCCCAATGTGTTATTGGGTGATGCACCACAATAATAGCCATCTTTCTTTATCATGCTCCTAATACAACAAAAGCAAGCTCAGGCAGACGTTAGTCGACATCAAGTCCTCTGAACAAATCGGTTTGCCAGTTTTGGGGAAGGTTTTCAGAGGACAGCCTTCAGATTCAGCCTCTGAGTTTGGCAGGGTGGGAGTGGGGGATGGGACTGAAAAGAGAGAGAGGATATAACTTGCGAGAATGTAAATGAATAAGATGACTAACACACTCACAAAAGCATTTGCACCCCCTCTCAAGCCCCCAATACTAATCCTTAATCTTTTTATTGCAATATTTAACCACAGTAATTGATTGCAACTATGTGACCTAAGGCTTATCTCAAAGCACTTTCTCCATACCTAATACTATTAGCCTTGAGAGTGAGACTGAACAACAGAGAGGAGGAGAGAGAGGAAAATATGTGTGTCGGTGTCCTTCATAGCTCAGATAAACTTCTCTAAGGCGTGCTGCTGAGTAATGACCGGCAGCGCTGCGAGAAAGAAAAGGGGAAAAAAAGGAATAATCCAGAATCACTCCACTTCTCCCCATGGAGGCTCTAATATAAAAAAGGTATGATGATTTAGCACACCAGTGTTCATCTCGGGGACCTCTGCCATAACCGGGCTTAAGCAGTGCCGGGGGATTCCTTAATTGGCTTGTTTCTTGTCAGGGACACACAGAGGCCGATATCTAATGCGCTCCCACTCGGCATCTCACTGACAGCAGAACATATTCTGACAGCTTTTTGGGCCAACCCTCACCGTGTGAGGAATACAATGAAGCTGAATTAGATAAAGAGAGGGAAAGCGGGAGGGGATCGAGGTACTGGATGGATGCAAATGGGAAGAAGATAAAATAGAGGGAGGGGAAGAGTGAGAAGGTTATTAGCGCCTTCCTGAATGCAGCAGCTGAATACATGAATACAGGAAGTAGTGGCAACCAAGGAAAGATAATAGAATATGTGGTTGTTGTAATATAGGTAGAATTTAGACAGATAGACCCGTGTTTCTTTTGAAGAGTGAAAAGCTCTGGAAATCTTTACAGAACATTATGTTTCAAATAGTTCAGTCTAAATAAATAATACTTCTAGGTGAGATTTCTTGACAAAAAATACATTGATATACGAGACTTCAGCAGTCTGAGTTAGCCATATCTTCATCCATGTCATGAGTAGGTTTATTGCTAGTGCTGTGCTCCGGCAACAAACCATGCGATTGCCTGAAAGTATCCTTCCGCTGTGGCTCACTGTTGTCTGGGAAACACAAAGAGAGATTTTTGAACCAAAAAGTCTGTAACTTTAGTCTTATGTTAGCTTCAGCTGTACTTGTAAATATAAAATGTCTATCTTTTAAACATTATTATGTACAGGAAATACTTCCACAGTATAGTGATCGTGTAGTGTTGTGTTCTAATTGGTTGGTTCTGTTTTGGATCTAGTTTATGGTAAAATGCCAAATCATTTGTCTTTCTTTCCTAGATTTTGTGAGTAAAGAGCAACGAACAAAGTATACAAGTAGTTGGTTTCTGTCGCTGAATGTAATTATAGCTGATTGAAATGACAAATTACAGATTAGCTGTTTCCAATTGACATTATTGGTGTAAGTAACCTAAAGGCTAACGTGAAACTTGGCTAAAGTCTATATGCTCTTTTGAAGTTGGTGTCAGCCCAAGATTGTTTGTTAATAAATACATCTCTATTATAGATGTTGTATACCCCCCAACCCCAGTGTGTCTTGGTTTTCTCCACCCTCCCCACTTTTGTCCACCCTTCTCCCCTCCTCCTCCACCCTCACTTCATCTTACCTTTGCTGCATATTGACGTCAATGCACTGGAAGAGGAAAAAGACTAGGTGTGTGTGTGTGTGTGTGTGTGTGTGTGTGTGTGTGTGTGTGTTTGCTTTAAGATGAGCTGACAAAATGCTGGCAAGAAAACTCCTACTCTAAATGCATAGCCAAAAGGAGACAGCCAGTGAGAAAGATAGAGAAATAGAGAGAGAGACAGTCAGCGAGACAGCGAGAGGTTAAAGCCGGGAAACCATTCATTTTTTATAGGTAGTTAGACAAGCAGTTACACAGTTATACCGGTATTCAAGCAGTCAATCATGCATTAGCACAGACAGGCAGATAATCAGAAGTTATGTATTCAGACAGTAGGGCAGACATTAACACAGACAGTCACACATTCAGACACAAGAAAATGGCTCTGTGGACTTACACCTTTCAGCAAAGCGTATGTAAAGAAAAGTTTCTTACATGGTTTTCTGTAGTTCCATGCTGAACTGGTGCTTTAATATTGCTATATGGAAACATGTAAAAATGTGAATCATCACAACTCTTGACTACATTTCCTACTTCTTTATATTTTCTTTTTACTAAGCAGTAGCAATAAATTATTTGGTATACTATGCACTCACACGTATTATGGAGAGCAGGGAACCTGGGTTGGTACTGTAGAGGAAAACCAAGAGTTTTTCTGGATCTGTACTGCAGTCAATCAAGTAGGAAGAGGCTCTGCAGGTCTGCTGACAAACATCACACTAACGGGAACACACAAACACATTTTTGCACTGTATTATTTCTCTCTCTTTCCTACTCTACACATCCAGGTGCAGAGTTTTTTTCTCACACATCACCAGTTCCTTTCTGTCTCTCTATCTCTGTGTACATGCACACACACAGGCACACGTGTGCACACACATTCACACACGCTATTGCACATATTCTCATGCGCAAATGCACTCAGTGAGAAATAACAGTGAGGTGGCCCAGTTAGATGAAACCTGCCCAAGGTCACAGTGCTTTATCTCTAGTCGGCTGTTTACTCCTGTCTGTTTCACTTGACTTGCATCAGAAAAATATATTACAGTGACACTGACGCATGTCTACTGTATTCCAAACCTGAACCTCAGCTCTGCACTTTTATAACAATGAATGTACTGCAGTGCCAGCAGGCTGATCAAAGTCTCAAAAAGACATTACATCTCAGTCACATCAGACAACCTATGCAAGAAACAGGGAGTAGTGGAACTAGTTTACAGCACTGGTTTTAATTGTGGCTGCTGGTTAGAAGTTCAACTAGCATTTTTTCTAGATCCTTAATGCTTGAAGATGCTTCATTGTGGCCATAACACTAGCAACACACAATTCAGTTGTGATGTAGATATGCAGATGTAGAGGCTTTATTTTTACTGTGTATAAAAAGCTATTTAAAATTGTTCTTTTGTGTCAAAATATTTTAATGCCTTTAAGCCCTGACGAGCTCCACGTAGATAATCCCGCTAAATGACAAGCCACCTTCATAATATCTCTGACATTTGAAATGTCTGAGCGGAGAAATGATTTCAGTGTGGTGTGGGAAGACTTAGTAAGCACGCGCATTCTGACTAAAAAAGAGGCAGGTGCTGAACTGAACTAGAGCAAATCACAAAATAAACAAATACATTGCATGGCTCCCATATTCGCTATTTATAGTGAATATGTGAGCCCTGCAATGTGCCATGTATTTGTTTATTTTTAAGTGTAGTAATCAGTAATATTAGAAGTGCCAGAAATCTGCAGTTGAACTTGCCTTACGTCCCTTCAGGAGCTACCTTTTGAGAATTCTATTGAATTTTGTAGGAATGTTTTTAGGCTTGTGTGGTTTTAAACAGTATCAGTGCAATTCTGGGGAAAACATTATTTCATAAGACATAAGCAAAGTCGATTGACAGCTTTGTTTTATGATATACATCTTTAAAATCTAGTTAGTGCAGTACGATCTACATATGTAAAAAATGCTTTTACTTTGGTGAGTTGTGAACCATAAATAGGTCTAATAAATTAGTCTCTTCATTGTCACTGGAGAAGCTCTAGAAAGTATTACTTGCCCGTATCCTAGACACATTGTCAAGTGTCTTTCTGCTGGACTGTACGCAAATCTGAATTCAACTTTGTAAGAAACCACCAGATTTTAAAGTGTAGTAGGAAATGATCTTCCTTTAGGATGAGAACCCGACTCTTTCTATCAACAGCTGAACATCTTTCTTTGTCTCCCAGATTATGTGTGGTTGATTGAAACAGGATTTTTCTTTGGGGCTGTCTATATAGTCTTGTAATAGCTTTGTTCCTAGCAGAGCAATCGCAGTGCTCCATCAAGCTCTGACACATCCATTTGTCACACTCTCTGTGGTCAGATAGAAAAGCAAGGGAAGATGTGCGCACACACACACACACACACATTGAAATGTAACTTCAGAAAATGTGTCCCAGTTTATAGTACACGTGGTTTTATTGTATTTTGATGTCAAAATAAAACCAAATGTATCTTCATCTCTTGTATCGTTTGGACACGGACATACTTTATCACTAAACTGCTGAAAACCCGACTTGACACTTTCAAATGGAAAAGAAAAATTCCAAACAGAGTTTAAATGATGCAAAGTTAAAATATGATACTCCGTCTGATCAATGAAGTGACAAGTTAGAGTGGAATATGCATTATCACTAGTAGAACTACAAGAAAGCAATGTTGATTAGGTCACTTGTAATCAGCACATATCACTTCATTGAAATGCTTCCTTGTGTATCAAACAACAATCAACCTTTAATTTAATAATAATACTGGAAAATACCAAAAACACATAATTAATACACACAGAATAAAAGCAAAACACAATGAAATGCAAATGAGACAAGTTCTTGACCCGTGTACCTTAATACTTAATACACACAAACCACATAGTAATCAAGTTCTTTATAATTGAAAGATTTATTAAACTACTAACTAAACACATAACTATACCAGACATACAACTGAGTGAATAAATGCAACCATGAATGAATACAATGAAGAGCAATTAATAAATTAATACATTTAATTTTGACTTTAACAACAGAAAATTAATGCATGAAAAGAGGACCATTACATACTGGATGACGCAGGGAATAATCTATGAAAGCTGTCTTGTCCTTAATAAACACAGGAAACCACTAAATGGGTAAAACCTTGTATTTGACCAGTGAAATCCCCTTTCAGGCATCGTGCAGCAGCTGAGCGGTTATTAGGAAGCAGAGTGAAATACTATTCTTTATTATGATTAAATTGAAGGGAGATCCTAAAACTAAATTACTTTAGTAATCTATAGCATCAACCACAATATGACAGGAAAGGTAAAGTTTCACCTGATACTTCAGATAGAAAGGCGAGAGGTTGCTCTGGAATAGAAGAAGGAGATGTGTCTCCTGTGGGCCCATTCTAGACCGTTTGGGCATCCTAGATGTGTTCATCTCCACTTGGTGACTCGGCTCAAGACGTCGGTCTGAAGCATTTTCGTGGGCGATTTCCATCCCATATTGGCATTCGGTTTGAATCAGAGGTTTCTCTCTCTCTCTTAGCAGGCAGAGGAATGATAACATCTTCACACACTCCCACTTGGCTGGAGTGTGCCGGGTTCAGAGTTTCTTCATTTCTAACTTTTGTTGTGTTAGAACAGGTTGAAGTCTTCTTTTAGACAGTGCTTGCTTTCAGAGTTGCCTGGATGAGGCAGAGGGCCTTCAGCATGATCTGTGCAGCTTGGATGCTGCTGACGGGCAATCTTCTGGCTCAGCTCTGTATAGGCTCTAAAGGGCAGAGCCAAGTGCAGGTCTCGGGACGAACAGGCCAGAGGCCCGCTAGCCCGGGACGAGGCAGATCAGTCAATCAGAGAGAGTTGTAAGAATCATAAGAAAAGAGGGCACAAGGAGCATAAGAGTAGGGAAGAAAAGTTAAGATCAAGATTTAAGCCTAAAATCATGGTCTTAGGGTGTTTTCTTGCTTTGCAGTCTTCTGTTAAAGGGTCCGATGTCAACGGTGCAAAACATTACTTAATCTTAAGGAATTAAATGTTTCCAATTTCTATTGGAAAGTATAAAGTTGATTAAATGGCTAATGCTTCCATATTTAATAGTGTGTGGCATTCCGCGCTGCAGAACAATACCAAAAACCTTTTATAAAGTCAATCATAGACCGTGTTAAGCCAGGTTTAAATGGCAATTAAACACAAAATGTGATTATAACAACACACAAACATATTTACCATATGTGGAGGGACCATAGCTGTCTCACACTTTAGTGGAGGTGGAATAATACTCAATGAAAGATTTTTTTTTTTTAAGATTCACCATCAGGCTCCTTATCACACTACAAAAATCACCATCATGCCATCATAAGACAAATAGACATCTTTCTGGTTGGTCTTGAAATCAACATTTCTTTCTTGCCAACTTTTTTCCAATCTTCTTTCTTTCTTTCTTTTTTATGTTTCTGGATTTTTGGGGGGCATTTTATGGGGTAAGGGATGATATGCAACAAAGAATCCCAGCTGGACACGAACCATAGACATTGTGATTTATAGTTGCCATGACCCCTAGGCCACTAGGGCACCCCTTCATCACTATTTTAAACTCCCTGCACTATGCATTGTAGGTTATGCCCTAGAGAAATCTGCAGAATTGTGCACTTACAGCAAAGGGTGCATAAATTGCTGAAAAAGTCAACCGGAGAGCCCTCAAGCACTTGCTGATTTCACAGCGGGATGTCTGTAAGTCTGTGAGTCTGTAAGGGGGAATGGTGGAACTGTCTGGGGCATATTGTAATGCTTGGTTTTAGTTCCCACCCGGTTCGATTCAGCTTCACTGTTTCTTATAAACCTGAAAATCACAAGGTTATTAACAGCTTTCGAATTAATTGCATAAATAAAATAAAGATGGTTTTCATATTTATTGGATATTTTGTTCACAACTTCACTGATAACACTTTATGATCAAGTCACTGCACTTTGATTGGAAACAATCAGAAGCCCATTGTTTATACAGTGAACTGATTGTGTTTGCTGGCCCAGAAAAGCCCTTTTCTGATTCAAGAGAAGCTCTGGGTTACCCTATATTTACCACTAACCACTTCTAATCTCATACATGGAGAGCAACATAAAGTATACATTTTCACTCTTAGAGATAATAACCTCCTAATCTGCCCAAATGTGTGGGATCCCCCTCCCTCTTCACTCCTATCACTCACCATCTCTCCTGCCTGTCAGTGCTCTCTCTTGTGACGCACTGTTGCAACTCAGCAGGAGTTCATACAATAAAGATGACGACCATCCATCTGTGTTACCCATGGATTACACCTTTTACAGCCACTAATACTGCTGCAACAGTGCACTGTTGCTGCTGGTGAAGGTCATGTATCCTGTCATGCCAAAAATTAAAATGGTCATAATGGACATATTCAAAAGTCAAATGGTTTCCAAAGGGTTCAAATAATGTGCATCCATATTAATAGTTTGTGTCTACCCCAGTCCAGTGAACAGACTGAAACTGAGATAAATGTGCCAGATTGTAGGGTTTCAGATAGAAATTAGATTAGATTAGATATTTCTCTTTGCAGCTGAGTAGAGTTTACATGTATCTATGTAAAACTGCTGGCAGGGCATACAGAAAACATTCCATTTCAGCTTATTCTAACTGAATATAAGTCACCACTTGCTTTCCAAAACCCCCTCAGTCCCAATTCAAACCAGTGGAGGGTATGGATGGATAAGAGTTCTGCCGCATGTTGTAACAAAATGCTGGGGTAGAAGATTGATCACAGCACTGCAGGACCAAAACCTCCTCCTCTGTCCCTCCCCGCTTCTCCCTTTCACCCTTGGTATCAATTTACTAAACCCTCAACGATGGCTAAGTCCCCGCATCTAATATCATTTGTCTCCAAGACTTCCAAAATCCAGTTATAAACTACATATCTGGGGAGAAAGTGAGGCAAAGACGGATCACTGGCAAAGTGATCTGTTATTTGGCCCGTGTGATGAATTATTAGATGAAGTCACCAAAACTGTCAGCTTTGAAGGAAACACTGTTACTGAACGCTTCCCTAATGTGGAGCTCTTGGACAAGTTGGAATCTGCAAGATGTGACCGCCATTGTCACAGAGCACTAAATGTCAGCTTTCAAAATTCAACATACAATCTTGTACATTCAAACATACTGACATACTTACTTGTGCATGGCTACATGCTGTACTATAGTGTTTTTTTATATTTCATTGTATAGAATTGTAAAAATATTTATGCAAATCATTCATGATTATCATTCCCTGTGTGTGGGCAGTTATCATTTAAATCATTATAATTCTTCAATAAAATGGAGTTAGAGCTGTGATAGAAGAGAGACAGGGTCACTTGGCTTAGATTCATCCCCTGAAGCTCCGCAGTTTTTCCTCTCTCTCGTACAAGCAGAGACAGAAGGATGGGAGAGAGAAACATCTTGTTTTCGTCATCTTTCAAGTCTAACTTCAATCCAGATCTTGAATCCTACATGGAAAGGTGGTGGGGGGGATGGGGGGCGGGGAGCATTTGGGGTCAGAAGACGATTCCTGTTAGAGGGATATGGTTTCACTGGAGATGAATGTTCCGTCTGCCAAGCTCTCTAAAATGCACTTAACATTTTATACAAATTCTGAGGATGCTGAAAGCTGTGCCTCACCACACACTTTCTATGTCTATCTCTTTGCTGCTCTCTCTGTCCTAATTGATTGAGCAGGCCAGACAATCCAGTTTTGTCTGCACTCATTTCCAGTCAGGCTTGTTTAAGCGTTACAGACTGGAGTCAGATGACTTTGCAAAGGGAAGATGTCTCCTTCTGTTACCAGACAAACAGGCGGACATGGTTGACGGACACAAAGACACTAACTTAAATCCAAGACGACAAACCCAAAACAGTGTTGTGCATCCTGGAAGTAGGTCTGCAATCAGAACGGTTCCTAATGGATATTTTCGGCAAATCTATGTTCTTTGCTTTGATTTTTTTCAATATTTTTTACATTGCCTTAAATTCAATTTCAGGTATCACCTGCTATTTGCAGCAATCAGTGTGCTTAAGCTTTGTCCCACTAACCTAAGCCTACAGTAATCCTAATTCTAAATTTTGCTTTCAATCTTCATCCTAAAACATCCCTTGAAAACTGTCCTAAAGAATATTTTCCTCATCATTTTCATTCTTATGAGAGAATATTTGGCCCTCAAGCAACACATAAATGATGAAGCACACACATACACACATCATCCTCACACACTGTTACACACAGCTCAGCATTCACCTCCCTCCCTTTATCTCTTGTCTGCTCTGTCTTATTTGTCTTGTGAGTCCGTTGCTGTTCATCTTACCCTTCCACATCCTCTTGATATCTTTCTCCCATTTCTTCATTTTCACTACCTCCCTCTCTCTTGCCCCCCTCTCTCTGTCTCTCTGACAGCCTCTTCTTAACAGAGAGCAGCAGACTGTGAAAACAGGCGAGAGGCAATGTGTCGCGGGTGTGTTTGTGTGTGCTTCATCCTATATGTCTGCAGAGAAAAGTATAATTAACTAAATGAAACATTAGAATTGAAGTGATATTTATTAGGTTCTGTCAGATAACACAGTTATTATTTCTGTTTTAATCATTGCTTGTCTTTTTGATACTGCTGCCTTTAGGTGCACTCTCAGATAGTCTTTCAAGAGTTTTTAGTTGTAAATAACCATTAAATGGATGCTGGCTTAGCTTTGGCTTATGATGTGTAATTAATTAAAACATATTTAAAGGTGCTGCACTTACTAACTGAGCTAGAAATAAGGAACAATGGGTGTTTTTAAGTTATTACAAAATATATAAAGATTAAGTAAAGAGTGAAAAACAATATACATGTAATAAGCAACACAACTTTTACTGTAAACTGTTGCTATAGAGTCCATTCTCTGTGCCATTAAGATCTCATTTGGTTCCATTACATGTCTTCAACAATACTTAGCAGCATAATATTATTCTACCTCAATAAATACAATATTGTTTCAGCAATACAAGTTTCTTTAGTGTCAGACCAATAAAGTAGATTTGAATTTTATTGAATTGGGACTGAGAGATAAGAGAGAATGAGATAGTGGTGACCTTTTCTACAATTTGAAATGCCAACGTTGTATTTATCATTGACTCCACTGTTTGGCTAAAGTTGATACCAGTTAGGTCCCTGTTTTTGGCTAATCAGTTTGGAGTTCTGATCTGAAGATACATCCCCTGGAAAATATTAGTATTCAGTAGGCCTGCTGATTAGGTTAGAGGTTGTACAGAAATGAAAGTCTCAGAGAAACCTTTTTGTGACTAAACACAGATAAGATTAAACACCATAACATTTGCAATTGCTCCCAAGAACCCTTCTCGAGAGCTATAATGAACCCTTTTTGTTTAGAGAATAACACAAGGATAACTTGACATTAAATTAATGGTCTAGGTAGACTTTCTTTGCGTGTGTGTATAGCATGCTTTCCTCTACCTGGGTGACCTGGTCTTATCTAAGATGTCTATGGTTGCACCCTGCTACCTCAGTCAAAGTGCGTGTGTGTTTGTATGTGTGTGTGTGTGTGTGTGTGTGTGTGTGTGTGTGTGTGTGTGTGTGTGTGTGTGTGTGTGTGATCTCACATCAGTCAGATGCTGCTGAGCCACACATTGACATTCCAGACTGCCTGCCTTTCTGGCAAAAATAGATATGTAAAACGACAAGCTCTTTTCCCCTCGTTTTTTCCCACGCACAGTTTGTCTGAGCTGGTGGGTGGTGGTGGGGGGGGGTCTCTGGTCTGTGTCAGCTCAGATGAGAAAGAGTCAGTGTGTGGAGGGTAGTGACACATCACCGTTTAGGCAAATGAGACAGAGGAGAAGAGGTTGAAGAAGACGAGGTTCATGTGCTTTACCAGTGTTGATCCTGCAGGTAGATAGGGTTTTACTGGCGTGTGGGTTTTGAAGCTTCTGATTAATTATATTTTTGCTGTATTTTCTTTGTGACTCTCACCGTTTCTATGTGCAAAAATCTTTGAAGCACTGAGGATTGAATATGATAAGACAATTGTATGGGCAATGTTGCTGGAAAAGGGACATCACATTGTTTTGCAGGATCTGACTCTAATTCCTATCACTTTTGCAACAAAGGAACAACCATAGATTTACTTGTGACTGTTTAACAAGTCCACAGTAAGAGTCTGCAGCCATGCTGGCAGCTTTGTGAGGCTGTACTTGGGCATAGTGGTACTTTGAGCTAAAAGCTCGCGTAAAAGCTAACATGTTCACAATTATAATGCTAACATGCTGATGCCAAGCAGACATGATTTTTAACAGAGTGTGAATCAGGGCTGTCTTTTCTTGGAATGCCTCAAGCAGGTTTTTCAAAATACTAATTTGAGTTGGTTTTTTTCATCCAATAAAAGGGCAATGGTGAAGTTTTGCATCCAATTTCGCCAGACTTAATTGATTTAATGAAACAGCTGGGGGAGCGATTTATGTCTGCAATGAATGCATGATAGATTGGGACCCTCTCCAGAGACCATCATTGTAATGGACATTTTACTGTGCTAAATGACAAATGTGTTAATGCAACAACTTGTGCTAAATTTAATAAAACACACAACACAGACATAAAGCCAAACATGTTGAAAGTCTAAGCGTGAGAAATAAGTAACATCTTATTTCCATGAAAGCTGACATTGACATTTATCATCAGTCACTCCACTGTCTTTTGAAGGAAAACGTATATGCGGCTTTACAAGGCCAATTCATTTTGCATAGATGAGAACTGTTATGTGGGGATCAATACAGTCTTGATGGATGGCCCTGGTCATTGCACTGGGCTGGTGGATTAGTTGTCATATATTGTAGGAGGCTCACTCTCTCCAGTCTTTCTTCTTGGTTTCAAGCTGTAGGTTCAGAAAAGCATTTTCTAATACATTTAGAAATGTGAAACAGTTATCTCTTCCTTTTTCTGTACCAATGCCTCAACATTACATCTTCTGGCTTATCTCAAAAAAGTGTATACAAGCATTTTCTGCAAAGATATTCAAATGTCACAGAGGGCAGAAAGTGTAATAACCCAAGCTGTATACTATAAGAAGTACGCTGTTTTGTTTGCCTTGGTCTGTCTTCTCTCAGATCTGAACATTGTGATAGTTTGCTCTGTGTGCTGCAGCTTCTCCCTCTTTGCTTCAAGAAGTATTTCTTGTCCAAACGAGATGGTACAAGTGAAGTTATGTCCGTTTTTAGTTCAAAACATGTTTCCAAAAAAGTATAGAAAGCTAGGGTAAGCACATGTAAAGTCAACACATGGGATACTATGTGACATTTATATCAGTGAGCTGTCAGTCTGTACTGCATAAACCTATGATAATAATGATAGAGGTTCTTTACTGACCACAGTTGGTGTATATGGTGAAATTATTATGATGTCAATCTCTGACCAATTAAATAATTTCAGTGTAGTGAGGGGGGGGTTACTCAGCAGTCTGTTAAACCTGCAATCTAATGTGCCTCAAGGGAACTGCAGACACTTTTTATTTTATTAGTCTTGCTGTCACTGGTTGTAATTAATTTTCTGAGTTTTTTACACCATGACCAGAATATAATTCTAAAGGAAACACTTAATCGGTGTCAAATGGTCAAACATACAAAGATACTGAATATTAGCTCCAAACGTCAGTCCAACATGAGCCTTTAAAATGTCACCCAGGTTGAACTCTATCTTCAGCGCTCTCGGCTATCTTCGGAGGATGGCTGAGGCCATGACCAACAGGGTGTCACTTTGTGAGAGCACCACAGGGATGACAGATGGGTGCTGTGGCTCCACCCTGCTGGCTACCCATCCACTGTGATTGATGCAGGAATGAGAAAGAGCGCAGGGTCTTTGGATTCCATTTGCTCACCACTGTTCACTTGCTCCTATTGATTTAGGGGTGTGCTCGTGATGGGCAGTGGGATACTGTGTGTGTGTGTGTGTGTGTGTGTGTGTGTGTGTGTGTGTGTTTGTGTGTGTGTGTGTGTGTGTGTTAGAGCAATGCAGATTGCATATTACTTGTTCTTAACTGAACAATGAATCCCTAAAGAACGGTGACAAACAACCAGACATCTAAGAAGAACTTCAAAAAAATGCATCCGCATCCAACTTACCACTCAAACGGTAACTATAAATCTCTGGTATAACAGAATCATCTAATAAACAACTACAGAAGCTAGTTTGATATGGAGGGCAGTGCTCATAGCAATAGGTTTGGATCATATCTAACGATTGCTCTCCCAAGATTCATTATTTTGAGGGGCCAATTGTTCCCATATGTTTAGAACTTATCTGTGGTAAATCTGCCAAAAAATTAACTGGGGGATTGTTTGTAGCAGTTAAAAGTCTGTACCTGTAGATACCACAAGATGGATGAAACACAATACATAAATTACATGTATAGAATAACAAACACTATGAATTCTATAGTATGAATAGCACTGCTTTATTTTGGAGCACTTAATTGTCCTCAGTTTGTCAAAACTGCCAAATCAATTAATTACGTGTTAGCAGCAACATCACATCTTCAGCACAAAGATCAACAAGATTAAAAGAAGGTAATGCAGTGGTGCCCAGACAGAATTTACTGTCTAGTGTAAAAAAAGAAAAAAAGGGTTTTAGAATCGGAACAATTTCATTCTATCGTCACAGCAGGAATCTGCCTGTCAGCAATTTAACAACTGCACTTTATTTTATTGTATTACAAATGATAAACTGTGAAATGTCTTTCTATTATGTTGTTGAGGTGTGAAGGCAGTTTAGTCACAGAGACGTACATCAAGGAATTGACCATTTGTAGCTAATGGTTACACAGTTTGTCAGAAAGGGCTCTGCTCTCTAAGGGGGAGCTCTCAACGTATCCAAGTAGCAACAAGGTTATAATGGCCGTGCTGAACACCTGCATGAATATGACTGTTACTAATCAGATGATCGTTACAGCATGAATGAAACAGATGATTCAGGTCTGCTAATGCACACTAAACTTCAGTGCTGTCTGAACGATTCTATGCTCCGTCTGGCATTCAGGCCTGGATGTGAATGATAACTACAGATTAATTTGCTGATTTAATCACGTTATAGTCCTATCTGCTCCCCCTGAGTTTAAGCATTTTTTTCATATCAGTTAGAAAAATGTCAAATAAAATTGCAACATTTTTTTTTTTTATGTTTTCAAGATGTTTGTTTGTTTGATGTCTGATTTCTTGCCTGTGGTCAAATATCCCTCGCTGCCAGTTTTTTTAATTAAAGTCAACTTATTGCCGAATGCTCTCCTGTTTATATTTCAGCATCCCACCAGCAAAGCCACATAATTGTGTATAGCACTGACATTTAGATAGTAGATAAAATCATACTTATTAAAGAGAATAGGGTGAGTGTGTGCTCCAACCTCTACACAGGAGAGAGGCATTGAAATGGAAATAAAGATAACCCTGATCACCACAACATGTTGGGTTGTAAACTAAATATTGTCATTATTGGCCATTATTGACCATTATGCATGATGAACAGTTCCACCACCAGGTTGTCATATGCTAAATAATGCGTTACTTCCATTTTGTTAAAGTGTCAATATAAAAGATTTTCTCACATTGTCATGCAGGTCGTTTTCAGTGTCATATTCTGCCAATATCGCTCATTGGCACACCTTTAGTAATTGAATTGGAAGTCAAGTACACAGTGAAAATCTATTTCCATAACTCTCCAATCAAAGTATTGATTGTCTTTTTGGCACACAGTTAAACACAATGACTCTGTTAAGGTTGCCAGCTATTGACAAAATCCACCAAGTTAAGCCCCACTTGTGTCTAATGAGCCCTCTATAGACACATTTCTGAGACACACACACACACACACACACACACATCTGTGATAAAACACAAACACAAGTGCATACATGTGGGGTAAATATTGTGCAGATGTCCATTTAGCTATAATCTTTTTAATTTAGTTAAGCTTGTACTTGAGAACAGGTGGGAGGTTTTCATTATCTGTAATGTGAGAAAGTGGAAGAGTTCCTGTTTTTCATATTAAAATATATCATTTTTTCTGTTTGGAAGATTACAAATTCAAAGTCTTGTTGAGACTCTTTAAGTATAGCATTAATATAGTATAGCATTATATCATGTCCCAATTTAAAAATTTAAAAATAAATGTTACAATATACTATAACAATTGCAATTTCTAGTGATTGTAGAATTTTTTGGTGAATGGGGGAGTGGGTGACTTTTGGAGTTAATCAGGTGCTTTGATGTAAAAAAGTTCCCATAGTCTCTGAGACTAAATCTTAAATGGGGGTTGAATGGGTGTGTGGATGACTTTATTCACTTTCTATTGTAGCCATCATTTCCAGCCAGTCATAATGAAAATTAATATCATTAAAAAGCCAGAAGAACACATTTAATTTAGCATTTGTACCTTTTTTTATCTCACTTTCTCTCACTGAGTTTTTGTTATTTTACTTTCTTCTCATTGTTTGTTCTTTGCTCATAAAGTCAAAGAGCTGACATCAAGATCCCTAGTGAGCAAAGAGTCTTCATCCATCTCCCTCATTTCTATTACGTGTGTGGGGGGGAGGTTTTTCATCCATCACAGAGGGAGGCTCTGGGATTAAATAAAAATCTCTCAATCCCACTGACAGTGGCATCGCGCACACACATATAGACACACGCTTGCACACACAGTTCAGCAAGGTGCATGTGTTTGTATAAGAAAAAGTTTATGGGGAAGAGAGGGCATCAGGTAGACGAAATGAGACAAACAGGAGAGATGTGGGAATAGAGAACATTTTGAGATTAGATAGAGAGAAAGAAGCAAAAAGTTTTTGCAAATAGCAATTACCTTATTTGCTGAGCGTTGAAGAATGGACACTGGCAGGTATCAAGAAATAATGAGAAAAATGATCCAACACAGATGAGTCCAGCTTTCTTCTAAGGGGGTGGTTCAGTGGTCCCGGTCTGGTGCAGCTTCGTCACTGCTTTTTAATGTTTTACATACAACATGCGAGCTTGTGTCTGTGCTGAGCCTTTGCATAGAAAAGAAAACATTGATTTAGAAAAAGGACTGATTTTAACCCTCCTGTTATGTTCATTTGTCAGGAACAGCAATGATGTTGCATTATTAATTATCCAAAAGATGTCCGAAACCAAAAAAATCCTAATAAGCATTGTTAATATTTCATTAGTTTCAAGATGTTTCATACTGAAAGAAATACTTTAAACAATTTTTCCTAGATCTTCAAACTTTGAACCGGGTCAATTTGACCCGTAACATAACAGGAGGGTTAAAGAAAGAAAGCTGGCTGTTTCTTCTTCCCAGTCTTTGTCTTTGCCTTAATTGAGAGTAGAAGTCTCAAGAGAGCTGGAAAACGCACCTGCTCCCGACTCCACTGTGTGTAACCACAGCAGAATCATGACTTGTTCTAAGTAAAGCAGGTGAGGTTACAGGACACCTCGTACAATCCTGCAATCCCTGCTGACAAAAAAAGATTAAATATTTATTCAGATCTAGTCTCTTGTGGCCCAAATGAACACCTGTGAAGTCACTGTATTTTTCTTTGCCACCAACAATATACATCAGCAGTGCCCTGTTTGTTTACCATAGGATATTTGTAATTCTCCCCCAAAATTGCTGTGGGACCCATTCAATTCCAGCCACAGGATGAAAAGGTGTACTGTATTCATTTATTTATTTATAATTTAGACACACAACTAGCTCTAAGTATCTATATATTTGATTATGTTCAAACTTTAAACTATTTAAAATTGTTAATTGTCATTAATTAAACACATGTATGGTACAGTTATGTGTGTGTGTGTGTGTGTGTGTGTGCGTGCGTGCTATTGTATTCTTATTACAATCAACTTTCTTGTCATTGCATAAAGTCATTGCAGTTTAGCATCTAACCAGAAGCGCAAAAAGCAGTAAATGCTATATATACATATGTACATATGTATAAATGTTGTATATAAATAATAGGATGCTAAGATGTATACAGTATGAACAGTATTAACAGTACAAAAAGTGTGAATTATAGTATGCATGCAGTAGACACATAGTCTTAATGTATCAGTGTAACAGCTGCCAGTTTTATCTCCCATGACTCAGTTAGTTCGCACCAAAACAACAAAATCTGCAGTAGCCACAATAACTGCACCAACTAGACTCAAATTAGCCAAATTACAAAATGACTTAGTGCCTTGCTGCGTTTCCACAGTGTGTAGTACTGAATACTGAGTATATGATCAGGAGTGGAAATCCAAATTAGGGAGTGTTCAATAGAATTTACAAAAACTGTGTCTGTGTGTGGTCATTTTCACAGAATGAGCACACGCCTCCTGCCAGTATAAAAGTAAACCCTTTAAAGCTCCACTCCTTCACCTATCCCACTTGTTTCTGTCAGTAATATAATTATTAAATACTTACTTTATAATAGTTCATAGACCACACTCTTTCACACAGAGAGACATTCAGCTTTAAAACTGTGTTCAATTCTTTTGTTTTTACAACCTCAGACCCAACCAACTGGTGGGAACATTTAGGATGGCTAAATGATCAAGGACAAGTGGAGAAGGTTATGACACTATGGTTAAAAGTGCTGTTCTCAATAGGGCTCCGGGTTTCACAGTTTTAATAAAAGGAGCTCACCTCTGGGCGAGTGGCCAGTAAAATGACTGGCTCTCTTTCATGTGAGAGAGAGATGGGCTATAAGGGCCTTGGTCTCAGGCTGCAATCAGTCAACCACATTTTCTGACTGTTCTTCAATTACACATGTTAAGGCTGGATGACAAGGTAGTGGGGTGGCCGGGCAAGGCTTCACTTACAGTTTTTTACTTTGAAAAAAAAGTTAGTTCACATTCAGATTATAAATCTGCACCACACAAGGGGCTATGGTGTTGTCAGGTTGGTGATTTCAAGGGTACTACAGACTAGGTGCCCGCAGTGTAAAGCTGTAGCTGAAATTTCTCTTATTTTAAAGTCAATTAAGAGGAGGTAAATGCCATTGCTTGTAAGACAATTTAGAAAAACTGAATTCCCAGCTCTTGTACATGCAAAGCCACAGAGTAACTTATTCAAAAGTGTTTTCACCACATAGATGCTTGACATTCATCAGCTAGCTGACAAGATGTGAAAATCTTGGGGCCTTTAGATCAGCTGTGAAGTGTTTAGTTGGGGATTCAAGAGGCAATGTGTTCCTATCAATGTGGATTGTTTTCCCCCTTTGGGACAAATCACACTGATATCTCTGCCTCTATCTCTTTGTCTCTGGCCACAGTTTATCTACAATGGCATTTAAGCTCATTGCATTGCCTCCTAACTTTAGTAATTCTCTTGTATCTCCAGAACAGACCACCATACACATTCCTTTTTCCGTGTCCCGCTTTCTATCTTCTCTTTCTCTGTCTCCCAGATCTTTCACACATGACTTTGTTATTAAAGAATGTAGTTTAATAGAAGGAATGTCTTCAGTTTTATACCATGATATTAGATCTAAAATCCCTTCAGAACAGAAAACAACCTTGATACCACTATATTAAAGGCTTGGGTAGAGAGGCTGAGAGCTATGTCTAACCTTGCTCTGTTTGTGTGTGTGTGTGAGTGTGTGTGTAAAGACTTGGTTCATGTCTCATGTCTACTGGAACTCACAGCCATACAGTTACATACATACACACTGGGGTTGCTTGGTACTGTAACAGTCTTTCACTACTGATATGTGATCAGCTGGGGTTCAGTGGCTTGCTTGGTTGCCCTATAACAAGCATTGTAGGAACATAAAGTTTAAATATACACTTAACATTACTCTTCACTTTTATGACAGTGAAGCATTCTAAACTGAATTGATCAAATACAAGTGTCATCTTGCCTTTATCTGTTTGAACTTGAATCACCTATATCATTTTGTTTGCAAGGCATGCCTGTACTTGTTTCCATTGCAACCTGTCAAAAAATCACACAGACCTAAGTTTCTAAATTTTAACATGGGTTTACATCTTTGCAAAAAGCATAGTTTAAAGACCACTTCAACAGGGAAATATGCTTATTTTCTTTCTTGCAGAGAGTTAGATGAAAAAAATCAACATTGTATGAGTGGTTTAACATTTAGCTTTTTGTATGGATTAAACAACCAATATATTACCTGTTAATTAGTGAGCTTTAGAGGTGCTGGTAGGCAGATTTGGTTACTTTTGGACAGAGCCCAGCTAGCAAAATGTTGATCCTGAAAATTTGTAGCTACATCAGTAAATTTGTAACACTAGAGCTACTTAATCATAGAAATTTAATCTGAAATGAATTAATGGAATTTAGACAAATTTCACAAAAGCTTCGATATTCATGGCACATTCTTAATAACTAATGTGGAAAGCTGGACACAATGGGTGGACAATTTGTCGAACAGTTCCTTGTTTCCTGTGAAATTGACAAAGCTGTATTTCTCTCATCTTTACAGTGGATGAAAATTTTATTTTTGCACAATGAGCATATTTTATCAAAATTTTCTCCAGTGCTCAACATAATTCATTGTGCATAGATACACGTGTGATGGGCAATATTACATCTAATCAAAATCAATTTGTTTGACTGTGATGCTACAATTACACCTTGAGGGAAGAGCAGATTAAAGCCTGTCATCTTTGGATGATTGAATAAGAACATGTTATTAAAAAGGATAATGAGTATGTGAAAGCAAACATTAGGCTTTGATTACTACTCTCATCTAGAGGTAATATTTAGTTTAGTGCAAAACAGCTTATTAAATGCAGGAGCTTATCAGGCAAATAGTATTGGTAAATTAACCAACAGCTCTAGCACAACTCTCTGGACCATGTTTGCCTATAAAGGAGTTGTTTTCCAGCCATTAATTAGATTGGCGATCTCTCCTCCTAGACCTGGGGATGGGATTGTGAAGTGTGTGTGTGTGTGTGTGTGTGTGTGTGTGTGTGCGTGTGTGTGTGTGTAGTCAGTTTACTTTTAAATACAGAATGATAGTTATGTGAATGTGTTGGTAATTAATAGCTTTAACTTGGGCTTCCTCACCTCACCTCCCATGTGCATTCCTCACTTGTTTCTGTTAAAACGATGCTGATTATAGTGTTTGGTTCATACCAGGAGACTGTATTAGGTGTGTAATACTGCAATACAAAAGTGGGTATGTGCTAGGTTTAATTGCTCAACCTCATCCACAATGCTCTTAAGTCACAGGGGCCAAATTAGACTTTTGATGCCCCCCAAAAATCCCCCCAAAATGTTGTACTTAGTATCATAGAATGTCACATTCAGCAGGATTCAGCAGATGTGTGTGTGTACTAATACAGTAGTAGTAGTAGTAGTAGTAGTAGTAGTAGTAGTAGTAGTAGTTATTGTTGTTGTTGTTGTCGTTGTTTAAAAAAACAACAGTAAAAGCAAAATGGTTTGTATGTCAGTGTAAATATGAAGCACACGCTCACAAAGGCAAACTCTGCAGCTTGTGGAGGGTCCAATGCTGCATTGTAAGCGAAGAGAGCCTTTTTCCCAGATAGGTAATTTGATTCTTGGAGGTCGATGCTGGGTGGTTTTGGGGTCGCCCATGTAGCCGGTCCCCACTCTAATAAAACCAGAGAGCTGTACAGGACCAGGAGGCTAAAAACCCCCATTAACTTCTCTCCCATCAACATGGGGACAGGTGACCTTATGACCCTGCAAAGCTGCCATGCACCCTGATCATGTGACCTGGGAGTTACAGAGCTGATGACTACGCAGCTGGCGTCAGACATTCTTAGAGAAAACCTACTTAGAAAGAGCTGAAGGAATAAGAGGAAAAGAGGTTGTTAGTTTGTTTCATTTCACAGTGTGCATGAAAATTGTCTGTGCCTTCCAAAACCATTACAAATCACTGTTGAAAAGTAAATCTGGTTAAGGTTTGGTAACAACTTTAAATGAAAGATCATGGTTTGTATTAAACTAGTTATGTAGTTAAGGTTATGGAAACATCATGGTTTGGGTTGAAATGAATATGTTATTATTAAGGAATGGTTCATCGGGGTTACAGTAATAAACATGTGGTTACAGTTCAGAAACAATCCTCAAGTCTATACTTTAAAAAAAAAAGTTAATTTATGGTCAGAAACGGGGAAATGAACAGTGGTCTCCTGTGTCAAGGTCCAGTGTTTTGTTTACCCATCTATCCACCCTGATTCCTACATGAACTTTGTGGCACTATAATAATGTCCCACGATGCCCTCCTTACCTCTGGTCATAATAACTATGGCCACTAGAGGGCTTTGTCACTTCAACATAAACATATGTTGTTTTGGGGTACTTGCTGAAACGACTAATGATTCTCCTTGGGAGGACAGTCTGGACTCCTCATTGAGCTTTCCTCTCATGCCACTTCTAAGGTATCCCATAATAGGCAGAAAGTGACATGTTGCAACATTTGCATTTTAAGCCTAACTAGTAAAAACATCATGGTGTTCTTCACTCTCTCCTTCTCCTTTACATTTTCATTTTATAATTTATTAAACATTCCTTGTCTTTGCTTTTCCCTTTTCCCTCTTCTTTCTTCCTCTACCCTCCAACCCTTCTTATATCCTGTGTAGTGGGACGCCATCACGGAGATGGACGAGCACAACCGGCCCATCCATACTTTCCAGGTTTGCAATGTGATGGAGCCCAACCAGAACAACTGGCTTCGCTCCAACTGGATCTCTCGACAGGCTGCCCAAAAGATCTATGTGGAGCTTCGTTTCACCCTGCGTGACTGCAACTCCATCCCTTGGGTGTCTGGCACCTGCAAGGAGACCTTTAACTTATTCTACCATGAGACTGATGAGGCTCATGGTGTCAAATTTAAGCCTGCACAGTACACCAAAATTGACACCATAGCTGCTGATGAGAGCTTCACTCAGATGGACCTTGGAGATCGCATCCTCAAGCTCAACACGGAGGTGCGCGAGGTGGGACCCATGAACAGGAAGGGGTTCTATCTGGCATTCCAGGACATCGGTGCCTGCATTGCCTTGGTTTCAGTGAGGGTTTACTATAAGAAATGTCCGTTCACGCTGAGGAACCTGGCCTCATTTCCAGACACAGTGCCTCGTGTGGACTCTTCCTCATTGGTGGAGGTGAGGGGGGCGTGTATTGACCATGCTGAAGAAAGAGACACACCCAAACTGTTCTGTGGAGCTGATGGAGACTGGTTGGTTCCCTTGGGAAAATGTGTCTGCAGCGTTGGGTACGAGGAGATCGATGGCTCGTGTCTTGGTGAGTTTTTTTACCTTTGTCCTTCCTTTTTGCTTTTTCTGTTGACACTAAGGAAACTAGCAAGTCTTGCAATACAGAGAAAAACATTTGTTAGTGAAACAGGACCTGGTTTAGAGAGTGTACCTTGTCAGTTATATTCCCCAACGAACAAGTGTAGTTATGTCAGAAAACCAACCTCTGACTTTATTATGACTTCATGTCATGTTTTCTATATTTGCAAACCAAACCTTCAAGCTGATAGCTGTACATCAAATATTTCCTACACACGTGTTCAAGTGGTCAACACTTTTGTACCTAAAATCAATAATTAATGATATTTCCTTTAAGACTTTTAAGCGTAAACTGACATCAAGGGTATTATTATAACGTGAATAAAGATCTCAGTTAAAAAAAGAGTTATCATTTTTTTAGCACTATTTGCTGTCTGAGGTGAAACTGTCAAGTAGGCAGCTGATATATCTTGTCCAGTCCATTAAACATGAATGCAGCGCTATTCTTTTTTTTTTACTGAAATGCTTCCCATTTGGACATGTTTTGTAGATTTCTTCTCTCTGTCCGTTTTATTTATCATCTTTTATCAACATGGTAAGGCATACAGCTGGGTATAGTAACCTTTCCAGGGAAACTATTTCTTTTTTGGTCTACTTAGCACATGTATTGTGCCTATTACATATGCAGGGTTTTATATATTTTTTTACTTTATGCATACAACAACTTCAAAAGATACCCTTTTATATCAGTAGCTGTCCATCTTTCTACAACCGCCTATATTATATCAAATACATGTAGACACTCACTCTTCTGCTGTGCTCTCGTCCATAAAACATAAAACTAAATTTTCTATTTCACCTGGCCTCTTCATTGCATCCTGCTCCTCATCATGCCTCCTTAATTTTCCTCTGCTCCCTCGTTATTGCTAGCTGTTATCTCTCTTGAGAATAAGATGAGATCTAATGTGAGGGAATTCAAGTGTTTAGGATTCTCAGTGTAATGGCAGAGAGCTTCTCTGATTCCGTCTAAGGCTGTATTAGTCTGTGCATAAATTAATCTAAGTATAATTGTTATTTAGAAGGACATCTTGGTCAGTTACAGTTTTTCCATCAAATAATGTATTCTATGACATTAACTTAATTAATTCCCTTTTCCATTTGCTAGACAATTGTTATGTTTTGTCCTGGCCTTTTGGATACTGCACAAATTCCAAAGAGATCACTTTTGCAAGTCTAAAATGCACTCAGCAGAAACTCTGGTTATAGCACATGCAAGATTAGTGGAGGGGCTTGCTATGATAACACAAATCCTAAACAATGTTATCAAGATGGATGAGAAAGGAAGAGAAATGATTGCATTTTGTTTTAAATTTTTCACGAATAGTTAAAATGACAAAAGATTGTGTTGGTGAATTTTAGTCCAACTTTTGCTTATTACTTGAGATTCACACATGATGATTGTGTGTGTGTGTGTGTGTGTGTGTATGTGTGTTTGTGTGTATTTAATGTTCAGGAGCATGCAGCGAGTGTTATAAAGTGAAACATAGTGCTGTGTCCTGTGTCAAAGCTGATACAGGCATCAGAACTCTTTCAGGGGATTTGGCGATTGAATGCTGTTGACCGTGTGTGTGTGTGTGTGTGTGTGTGTGTGTGTGTGTGCGCGTGCGTGTGTGTATTGCAGTGATCGGGCATGCTGCTGTGTATATCAGTGGTCTACCACCCGCTGTCCCAGGGGCTACCTTGGTGTGACAGATTACCTCGGCTGGCTTCGTAGCAGTTTGATCCTCAACTCTCTGATAGGAGCTTTGGGTTTTTGCTGGTAGCACCGCTGACTGGGAATACTATAGTACAAAAAACATACCTTCATGAAGATCCAACACAAATTCTTTTCAAGCCACATAAAGGCCAGATGTCAGGTCAAGATGTTCTTGTGTCTTTAAACTACAGCGGATTAATCTGCAATCTATAGCTGTCCAATGTACTTGCTGAGAAACCAGCCACTTTTTCTGCAAAAAGTTTCGGATATAATATTTTCATACACACATTCTGACTGACTAAACACTAGAGCCTGATCATTTTTTCATCCTGACAACGTGAATAACTCAGATTTTAACACCTGCAAGTGCTTTAAATTCACTGCAAATTTTTTAACATTGAGGAAGGCACTGGCACTTAGAGAAAAGTGATGAAAACCCAATCTTTCATCTGTATTGTGCTAACATTTGTTAGATTTAAATAAAACCCTTATTTTGCTTTTACCAGAATGTACAAGGTGCTCAATAGATGTAAGTACTGACACAAATTGTATGACACCGTGCAGTTTTGATCCCCTCCAAAAATGATCCATCTATTCAACACCACAGCAAACTACACCCTTGCTTAAAGCTTTTTTGAAAAATGCTTTCAATACTATTCACTGTCTCCCACAATCCAGAACCAGATGTCCTTGTGCAGTTGATTACAATTCATCTTGTGACATGGGTCGGCAAGGTTTCCCAGCTGCACTCGCAGCTGCATCGCAATCAACAGGCCAGGGGTTAAACTGCAGCTGTGATTAGAGCCAGACTGTATCAAAATGGTTACTTCATTCGTGTCTGTCACGTTATTATTTTCCCCTATTTTTATATATGTGTTAACTGTTGTGTGACAGAACAAGCGTAGTAGTGATAAATAAACTTGCAGACTTGGGGAGGGTTAAACAGATTGCAAAATGAGTTTGCTTTTGAAACAGGTTGAAATGTATTTAAAGTATGTTTTTTATCCTAAATATAATGGTTTGATGTGGTGCATTGCATCACGTAATACCAGAGTACCAAGAGTTTGTCTTGAAAAACAAATTTTGAAAATGTAAATATACAGTGTATAGCATACACAGTTTGTTACAGTGTATGTACAGTGTGTAACATTTAGATTGAAAGAAGTAGTACAGTATATTTATGTATATTAAATCTTTGTTTCACATCATATTCATCATACTTTTAAGATGTAAAAGAAGCTTAAGTTGAAAAACAGTCCTTGCAGCTCTTTGTCATTTAAAATAATAAGCAACCAAAACAGGGTCACCTATATGCATCCCCACTAGCCCTATAGACTACAATAATTTGTGTTCCCTCTTTCTTCCCTTTTATCCTTCACCCCTCGCTCTCTAAAAAGCAGATTTCACAGTTGGGTTAAGTTTAGCCCTTTGAGGAATGTGACGGCATTTTACTGCAATGTCAGCCCTGAAATGCAGCCCTTGCTCATTGTTCCAGGATTCAAACAAGCGTCGTTATTAAAAGCCTCCGCACAAGGTACCACTGGAGCGCCTTGGGCATTGAAGGAGAAAGACTGAGAAATAAAGACTGAGGTGGCTGGCTAAGCTAATATTTCAATCTCCAGTTTACAACCGACTGGTCCTTTAAACGCTACGGCTGCTTGACTATGCTGGACAGAAATGATGGCAGGTTTAAACGATATGTGATTTCAGTGCTCTCATCTCTGGTATCCTATGTGTTATAATATGTTTATGCAGCTCATTCACTCAATGTGACTATTAAACTCATGTTAAATTAAACAAAATATTTCTGTTTCCAATCCTGAAAGTGTTTAATTTGAGGGACTAAATGCTGAACGATTTTTTCATAGCTAAAGTATCTTCACTCTTTACATCCAGAGGATTCCTGTGAGGTTAATATGAGCACAGCTGTGGGCAAAAGTTCTCCATATCACATTACTTCATCGAGTTCTCCAAAATAGTGCTCCAAAAAAATATTTTTTTAGATGACTCCTGATGAACACCAACCCAGCTACAGATATGTGACAAACAAACACTCCAATTCTGACTTGCAAACATTTATTTACCCTAGAGAAAGGATGAGCTGTGTAAAGTCTGAATAAAGGGCTTTAGCTCCACTGAAGTAGGAAAAATGGACATGCTCTCCACTCAGCTAAATCCAAATAATATTTTTCTCTGATTCAAACCCAGTACTTTTGGTCACAATAGTCTTCTAATCCCCTATTCATTTCCTGGATGAAAATTGGAGTGTGTTGCAGTAAGACTGAAGTTAATCAAATAAAGCAACTAACAATAACCCCTATACTCTTCAGACTCTTCATTTTAACCTCTCACACAGGGTCTCTTTCTTTCTTATTTCAGATTTCATTAGAACTTTAATCCACAGTTACCAATGTAGTTGACTGAAGTCACATGTGACCACGTGACTCAAATGAGACAGCAGTCGATTTGTAGCAAAACCATATTCCTGGACTTTGTGGTACAGAAATTAAAGGTACCCACTGGAGTTTTTGATCACTTGTAACACTATACATATGATTTATGAGTAGTAAACAGTCCTGCCAATGGTTCTGCACTGTTCCACTAATTTACATGTGGCAGTAACACATGCATTCTTAATGGATGGTTTTATCTGCACAAATAGAGTTAGATGGAAGGACAATAGGACTGTTTCCTTTTTGTCCGAAAATAAATAAATAAGCACATAAATACATAAAAATATGACCACGGTTCCTCCTTTCTAAACACTAAACTTCCTGAGTTCCTTAAGGGCCCCCAGACGTTTTTGTGCCATGGAAACTGGCTATAAATGCATAGTATCATTCAAAATGATACTACTCTCTGTCTCTCCCTTTCGTTCTCACAATCACACGTGGCCATGATTGACAGTGCTCAGGGTCTACATCTGACCTCTTGATGGTTATGTGGCTTACTTGATAGTGGTGCTAAGGAACCCAAGTTTAATAGCAGCCATTCATTGTTTTTTCTAAGATGGACATCCATCAACACACACAGGTATAGGACTATTTCAAACCCCAGCCTTCCCCCATTGTAACAGTAGCCAGTAGTTGCTTACCATCTTTGTCATAAATGCGTGCCGAATAGATAAAATTAATTATTAATATTAAGTTTAATGGTTTTCCTTGCTGCTGCTGTTTTTCTGCCATGATCCTGTTCAATGAGTGTTCAGTCTTGCCATTCAATTCTTTCAGAATGAGTTTAGGAGGATGAGAATGAGTTTAGGAGGATGAAACCTAAGCTTATGTGACCATTTATTCTTAATTGATTCTCATTAATCAGTTCACTTGCATAATAGCAAAGTGCTTCACACGGAGGCTATATTGTGTGTTGTGTTAGCATTGAGCACATGTAATGTGTATTAGGATTTGGAGGAATTTTCTGTACTTGTGTAATTTCTTTAAAATGCCAACTATAGTTCATTTTTTATTACTGACTTCATTATGTTGCATTTGATATTTTTGAGCTCTTTGTTGCCAATTGTGGTTATTGTAGCTTTATAAAGTAAAATGTTGCTGCATAAACGAAGTTTGACATTGCACATTCCCTCTAAAGAAAGGCAACAGAGGCAGAGAGAGAAAGAGCTGAGGGAGGCAGAGAAAATGTGCTTCTTTGTGAAGCAACCAGCTCTTACACAATTTGTCTCCATTAAGTACTTTTTTTCTCCATACCTTTTGTTACAGGTGGAAGTGAGCATTGTTCTTTTGACTGTATTGTTGTATATAGTCTGCACTATAGCATATTTTGTTTGTTTTTACGTGCATGTTGGTGCATTGTGTGGTGCCGACTAAAATATCCTATTGTAAATTATTTTTCTCTTCCAGGTAAATAGTTAATGTATGTGCATGCATGTGACACATTTGTTTTTTACTATGACATACTATTATTTATTAAAGGTATATAGTATAATACATGTCTCCACCCCCTTGGCACCCCTCTCAGCAGCACTCTAGGCAACCTGCTAGTGTGCCTGTGTCTAAATATAGGGCTTCACACAGACACACAGACACACAAACACACACACAAACAGACCAAAACATTAATAGGTGCAATCCTTGGTGTTGATGCATGACAATGGCTTGCTCTACCCAAATTACTGACATACACATGCATAAAGTCTCTCTCTCTCTCTCTCTCTCATGTTTCCCTATCTCTCTGGTTGTAAGACAATCCAATTGTTACAGTTACCACTCAGTGTTTTACAGCAGTGTTAGTCTCTGTGAAAGAGCTCTCTGCAGTGCTATGAATAATGTAATCACAGTACATTTGTCTGTGTGTGTGTGTGTGTGTGTGTGTGTGTGTGTGTGTGTGTGTGTGTGTGTGCACGTGCTTGTGCAGCAGTGTGTTTTGTAGATGGGCGCTATTTGTTATTTGCTGAACCAAAGTGGTTCTCCTCTGTGTTGAGCTGAAGCAAAGTAAGTAACAGCAATCTATTTACATTTTAAACTCATGCTGTGCCACACACATTGACAATTACTATGCACCTTTCATATTAAAGAATGATGAAACCCCCCAAGGAATGAAAATGCTGTGACATTTTGTTACTTGACTGTTACTGTTTTATAGTCCATTTAATTTTAAAAACAAAACATAAAGTGTTGGTCACAAATTGACAGTTTTTTAAGTCTGTAATTTTAAGCTGACACTTAATACAATCCAGCGTGGCACTGGATTCACATCAGATGTCTAAGGTGGGCTACAGATAGGTAATTGGGCAGCTAACAGGAACAGCTGTTAATTGGCATGTTGGTAAACATCCTGAAGAAAGTTTCACTTATAAGACATTTTCAATTACAGCATGAAGACAGCCGGACAACAATTACAGCACATATCCTTCAACCTGTCAGCCCACCAAATGAGATGTCTCACGCACACACACACACACGAGGGGGGGGGGGGGTGCATAGGCAAAGACACACATAATTATTCAAACGAAACGCAGCACACACAAGACCAAAAATGCAGCAAAGCATTCACAGCTGAGTGTTAAAACAAGGCACAACATTTTGGTCTCACAAAACATGCGCTAACAAACACACACAAGGAAACACACCAGGGGGCTCAGGCTGGCATCAGCAACAGAGATATTTGCAGATGGGCCACACTGCGGGGAGACACTGTGACATTTCGGAAAAGGATGGTTTTAGTTTAACAAGCACGGCCCTTCAGGCTTAATTGGGAGTGTCGAGAGAAAGAGATAAAGAGAAAAAGAGAGAGAGAATGAATGCTGGTATTCAGCATCAACAGACACACTCAGAGTTCTGAAGGACTTCTCTCTTCCAAAGGTCAGAGGTGAGGTATAGCAAAGGCAGGGTCTCTAGTCGCTCCTTATCCAGCATGTAAACAACTTTCTTTTTCTCTAAAACATTTCCTCTACCTACATATCCATTGCTTCCCACACAATAGTAAATGAGAACATTTCTCATAAGACATGAGAACGTTTATACATTTCCCATCATTTAACTGAGTTAAAGTACTATGTACTTTATATTTGCGTGAAAGCAAATCATATATGGCTGAACTTCAATGCATTGCTTTTTGTTTGTTGTCTACACAGTCATTGTATTAGCATTTGTTTTTGGAGCTATCACAAAGAATATAATTGAAAGCTCTTTGAACGCTGACGGTATGCTAATGTATATTTCCCCTGAGTTGTCATTAAGCGCAGCATACCACTGAAAGGCGTGGAGTTCCCCTCTGCCAAAGGCTTGATGTGGTTTGAATTATGTCCAGTGCAAATAGTTGCTGTCAGCCCACGGCTCCTTTTTCTGTCACTACATGCTGTAAACACGCAGAGTAAATAAGCACAGATAATGAACAAAAATTCATTAGGCATTGTTCCAAATGAAAAAATTAAGATGACATGAGTAATAATAAAATCAACAAATCTGACAACACAGAAATATGCAGTAGAAATAATACATATGATACTGGTAACTTAAAAAAGTCTTCCTGTTGAAAAAGTTACCTACAGGATGTAGTATCACTTCTAATGAGATTTAACTGAGTCAATGTGATCTCATTAGCATGCGGTTTCTGTCATGTCACACATAGCTATTTCCGTACTGATAATGCAAACATTCATTGAGACGAAAATTGGACAACTTTAAATGCAGATTAGTTGCAATTACATTATTGTTGATCATTAGGAATGTTTGTAAGGCAAAGTTGCCCATTGTGACCACTCAGTGGCATTGAAAAACCAGGGGTACATTTGTTTATGAGGAACTATTTCACCCATTTAATCAATTAAACAAGTAATTAAAGTGGGTAAAAAGGCTATCTGACTTGAACACAACCTAGAATAAGAAGTAGTTTAATTTAGGTTTAAATTAGTAACGTGATTACAAATTGTAATGTTTTGTAAAATGATGTGGTCTTCCACTTTTCGACTGTATTCTCAGCATGTGGAACTCCTGTGTCCCACTGTTGACCGTGAAGTAAGGATCAATGGCCTCGGTCAGCTTGGCATAGTGATAAATGGGTGCCATCTGGAGCAGGCCAGGGAGATCTAATGGGTTGCAGCGAACGGAGGGTGGTGGGGTCTTCTTTATAAACTCAATGGTCATCTTCCATGCCGTACTCATGCCATAGCTTGATCTTACCACTACCTTCCACAAGCCTATCTGTCCTTGTGAGGATCCATTTTGGACAGTTCATTGTTAGAGATTAAACTAGTGGCTAGAGATAATGAGGGTTAAAAGTGGGGTTGGGTTGTGGTTTAGTAATACGAAATGGGATCTATTTGGACTCTGTGTTTAAGGTTATAATTAGTGTTATAAAGTGTTACTTTAATGTTATGGCTAGTGAGACATGAAGGTCTGCCTTAGTTTTAAAGGTTTATAAATATTGTGTTGTGGGTCTGTATTCATGTGCATGAGCATGTGTATGTGCACAATCCTATACAATCATTGCTATTTGCTCATTTACAGTGTATGTGTTCTCCTAACTGGTGGTGCTTTACCTTCCACTGTCTCTCTTTAAATCAGTCACTTGATGAACATTAGAAGCTCTCGTGTTGTCGCTCTTCAAGCTGTAATTGAGAACAAATGTGGAGAGGGAGAGTATTTAATTGGGGTTGTCAAGCAGGGGGCGGGTTTGTTGGGCACCTAGAGATCTCCTCATCTCTTTGCATTTTAACAGTTTAAAGAATAAATTATGCAGATTGCAGTTTTTGCGAGTCCTAGTTGAGATGTGAACTTGCGGTGACTTCTGCTTGGCTTTTTTCCCCCCTTCGCTGAGAGTTACTTCAAAGCCGGGAAGTGATCAAAGACAGTTGAAAAAAATAAATTCCCCAACGTACCGGCACCCTGCATACATACATACAGCTTCTGCCTGTCTTGACACTGCATAATCTCTCACTCAGAAAACAAAAGCAAGTGACGCCGTCTGATGTTTTTCTCTCTTTTTTTTTTGTCTCCTCAAGCACAGTCCTGTCAGACTTTGTAACATTTCAATTGATTTCCCTTTTCCCTCATATGTGTGTTCTATTTTAGTACATAAGGCAAGAGACTGAATTAGTCATTAAAAGGTATGTATAGCATGACATGGCCCAGATAACACATCACAGGCCTGGATTGAAGAGCAGACTTGTCATAAATGAAAGCACATTTTAGGAGCTGGAGACAGCTCATCCCCAGTAAAAAAAAAACAACAGTGGTTATTGGGGCTTCTGCGTCAGTGAGGATTGTGTTTTGTCTCAGTGGCACTTTGGTTTGCTGCAGACATAAAGTAAAACAGTTAATACTCTTGTGTCCAATAGTTAAAACATACATATGTTTCATCTGCCATGTAAAAAATAAATGATTTCATAAGCAGCCCTCGTTAGCGAGAGATGTGGCAGTTTTGAAAGTTGTTCTAATTAAGATATCACTATTACCATCCAGATTTTTCTCATGCATACTGATGGACTATGCATGAGCCAGACGTCCTTGACACGCAGCCCCATCAACACAATTACCCATCTAATGCACGAACTAGCTCCACACCTGTATTCAGAGATTATTGCTCTCGGTCAGTCTCAGTATCAACCTGTTCATACATTCACCCCATCATCACTTTTCCATTCCTCAAGGCAATGAGTTTGTTATTTTAGTGCCTAGATGTAGCAAACTTTTACCATGTTGGCTCTGAAGTACCTTTTGATAAAAATAAGTGAAACATTTTAAATTCAGACAGTGTCACATTTTGATTCTCTTTCTGGCCCATAAAGTGAATCAATTTTCTTGTCCCTAAACTCCGTGGCCTTTATCTCCATGCTGGCACATATCTGGTCATAGTGCAATTGCAGTAGCTGTTGGGCACAGTTGGATTTCTTTGGACCTGCAACTGTTTTCTGGCTCTATGTGAACCTACTTGCGCCAAGGTGGGTGGAGTGGTACAGATGAGCTTGTGTTTTTGCAGAACAGACTGCACAGTGCTATTTTGGCAGTTGTTTTGGCATGCAACTGCACTTCCGTTTCCACCTGCTCCAACCACCTCTTATCAAAAAGTGTAAATGGCAGTTGAAGCTTGGATATAGCAAACAAATCTCTGAACAATCACAAAACAGAATCCATGTGTGCAGTTTAAATGTCCCAACATGATCCACTAAATAATCAAAAACTCCTTTTCCTGTCACGTCAATGCAATTATTAAGGTGACTTTTCAGTGTTGCTGCTGACATGCAATCATGTCTCACAGTATTTGCAGTTATAGCATTGTTGTGAACATGGACATTTACCCAGATATGTGAACTACAGCAAAATAAAGTTCCTTGTAACATAAATTCAGCTCAAACAGGGCCATTGAGAGCGTATTTTGGGTGCAGTACATTTTGGCTGTTTGAATACACACAAGACTGGTAGAAATCATAAACCACAATGTTCTGTTTTTGCTTTCAAAAGCTAAGATGATCTGACGAAATGCTTTGCTGCATTTCATATTTTGCCATTTGACACAATATTTGTATGTATTTCAACTTTTACAAAATGTAAAAGCACACTGGCAGTGCTTTCACCTTGTTGATACTCTTTCTCACCCTATCCTTCTATCTTCCCATATATGAGCAGCCCCAGCGCAGGAAGTGAGCCGATGACCCCAGGGTAGGAAAGGCTTTAACTAGCAGTAGGTGTCTCTCAATCTGCCGGACTGCAACAGCCAAGCATGTTAGTCACACTAGTGGAATTGCACACACGCACACTCTCCCTCTCTTTCTCTCACTCACACACACGCACAAGTTTCCCGTGTATAGACTTAATCCTGCCATTAAATGCGGCAAGCAGCGATAGCAGAACTGGGTCATTTCTAGAGAAGACTGTGGTGTGAAACCATTCCCCTCAGGGTGGATTGAGGTCTGAACTTTGGCTGACCTCCCCAACAAGTACAGATGTACAATGAAACCTCAGAATTTGCCGGATGGAATCTGTGTGAATTAATGCTGACAACTTCATTGATCAGGCTAAAACTTGGGTTTAAGTCATAGGAAGAGTATTTTGGACGTGGATAAAATAGAGTAGCTGTAATTGGGTTTTCTTCATGCTGAGATTAACTAGAGAAGTTTAAAGCTGAAGAGTTGGGAACGATGGTGACTCACTCCTCTCGTGGTTTGTACTTTACTTATAGGAATTGCACTTCCGGGTAGAAATGTTAAGGGTGGATTTAAAAAGCTTCTCTGTGTTGTTCTTTCTTTTTCAGTGACAAGATGATTTCTAAAAAATATGTAAAGAAAATGTAAAGATTAAAATGACATGTTTAGGTAATTTCAATTATTTTGTTGTGCATTTTATGTATAGCGGAGTGTAATGGGGAACAGATACAAATGAAAGTAATGCTAGAGGTAATAATCACCCTTAAATCATTCATTAAAGCCCAAAGAACAGTGTGTGCTTGAAATAATAAAGAAAAACACGTTATTGCTGTTACAAAACATCCCATGGCTGGAAAACACCCTCACCAATGTGTATGGAACGGCAACAGTAAGAAATGTCGGTCTGAAGCCATAGACATATTACACAAAACCACCACATCCTTCAGTGAGGCCTGAATGTTGGCAGCCACAATGCAATATTTATACTGTGTTTGTCTGTTCCACTTGCCATGTAAGATGAATAATGGCAGTACTGACACTACAGATACAGGTAATCTCATTGGGTTAAAAAGAAAATGAAAGGTGACTTTATAAAACAAGGGTGTAGCTTATGCTGCACAACATTTATATTAATTTTTTCTATATGTACACTTTGAGTTCTTACTTTTCTGGTTCCATCCATGTACTATTTGAGGTTGCAATTTAAGTGGTAGTGCTTGGCCACAAATCAGCTGAGTGTTAGAATATTGGCTTTAGTGGAGCCATTTCAAACTGTCATTACTCTTTGTAATGGTAACACTCTGCACCATTAAGCTTCAGAAACTAATAAAAAGCGTAGTTCGTCTGAAATTTGTATATCCCCCCCAAAATGCCATATCTTTTTATACCACAGTAAAGGCCAACAGTTACAGAGACAAAATAGCACTTTGGAATGTTATACATTTACTGTGTGTGTATTTGCCTTGTCCTTGTTAGGATATTTTGTGTATATAAAGTCTGTATACATGTATGCTTGTGTGCAAACAATTGTGTGTGAGACTGTGTTTTTTTTTTATTTGTGTGAGTGTGTGTGTGGGTGTGTGTGGGGGGGGGGGGTATGCAGTGGTGCCTCCTTATTATCTATCACCAGCTGCAGCTAGTAGGCGGCTCATCCCACTCAAGCTGATGTATGCTTATTGAGCAGCCAGAGGCAGAGACTGGAGACCTGATTTATAAACCAATACAGCTTGTTTTATGGTGGATTGATCTGCCTGTGTCTCCATCAGTGAAGCATTCTCCTTGTCTTTATTCAGAGTGACAGCAGGTAATAAAGGGATGACGGAGAAAGAGAACGATGAAAGTGTTTACAATTATACTGTTTAGTGCCATCACCTTTTCTGACATTCATATATTACTGCATTCCAGACATGTCGAAAAGTTGAAAACTTTTTCATTCTATGAAAACTCAATAAGGCAAGGCACAAAGTGGATGCATACACTGAATCCTTGTATTTATCTCTAACCTTATATAATAAGATCTAATAAAATCACACTTTGAGAAGTGTCAATGCCTAGCTCACTCGTCATTAATACATCACTGCACCCTCCTCTTGTCTGCATCACACTCTGTCTCATAACAGTCATACTGTAAAGCATGGGAATAGCGCATTGTTTTATGACAGATGTACATTACTGTTAATGAAAGTGCCCAATTTAATCCTATTGGTGCAATACATCATTTATACGTCTAGCCCCAGCGCTCTTAGTGTACGTGTGCATGACTGCATGCCTTAGGATAACTTTGTTAACGGAGGGTTAACAGCAGCAGGACAGGATCATGGACAGTGATTAACATTATGTGGGTGTCAAGGCACCAGAGGACCCAAGAGTGTCAGACCCAAACCTCTGCACATGACTACCGTCTGTTTGCTGTCTCATACACACACACACACACACACACACTGCACACAGAATCAATGAAGAGGCCACTTACTGGCCACCTGGTTCTCTTTCACACTGTTTCTCTTTCTTTGTCTCCTTTCAATCAACACAAGTTAAAAAGAAATGGTACTGTAAATGAAAAATACCTGCAGCTGCTGTGGTTTTCAAAGCTCCAGACAATAGAAGAAACACACACACGCACACACACACACACACACACACACACACACACACACACACACAGTCTCAGTATCTCAGTTGCAGTAGTGCAGAAGTAACTGGGGTGTGTGTGTGTGAATGTGAGCGCGCGCCCCTGCATTAATCCAACTGATACTGATCTCTCTTCCAGAGAGAAACTAGGGTGGGCATAATTAAATCATTTATTGTCTTTTCATAAAAATCTGATCTTGATTTGTTGACACTGGGAAATCATATTTCCTGATGTTTCCACATTTCTTTCATCTAGGCTGACAAAAAGCACTCAATAACTGTGATCATTAAGGTCTGAATGTTGGTCCTTTTTATATTTACAGTACAATACACATGTTATTACTATTTATAGCATTTTTCATTATGGCATTTATGATTGGCTATGAGCCAAATAAAAAAAAGGTGAGTGAAGAAAATGTGGCTAAAATGGTTTCATAAAACAATTAAGTTCCATTAAAAGACATAAAAGAGATAAAACATTGCTCCAAATCATTCTCCTGAAATACATAGTAGCACATAGTCCCACCCAGACCTTGCAGCAGATGGTATGATAATAACCTTACTTTCCTAAAGGTGTGGTTAGTCATTCGAAACTAAACTAAACAGCAGTGCACTACAAAGAGAAGGACTAATGTGTTTCTTAGACTTATAGAGTTTTTAACACCTTGCTTTTTGTTCTTTCTGTAAGTAAATAAAAAACACCGTGTTTCATGTTTCATTAGAAAAATTAAGCAGTACCCACAACCTAATTGAATATTATCTAATGCAAACCAGGTGGACAGGTGCCTAGGAGATTTAAATCTTTGCAAAATAATGTTTTGTATTCCTGCACACTGTCAGCACTAACTTTATCACAGTAAAAAAAAAGCATGCCTGACAAAGTTTAAGACCAAAATGTGTTATAGTTAATAAATACACTGCTTAAGGGTTCATTACCTTCATTTTCAAGTGTTCATGTTAAAACTGTTTATCTGCTTATGACAAGCTGGTTCAAACCAAATGAGGTGGTAGAAAAATGGGGCGGCTGGGAACTGCATGTTGAAAAAGTGCTTATCAGCAAGGGGTAAGAAATATCTAAAAACACTGTTAATGTTGCATATTTTGTAGCTTAACTGTCCAGTATGTTGATGCAATCAGTGATGGTCTAGTAAAAGAAAGCAATGTAACCTGTCCAAATTAATTCAAAGGCCTAATCAGCATGTACACATTTGAGGTAACATGTTTGATGTGTTAAAGTCAGTAAAAAATCTGCATTTTGTGTATTTAACAGGATCACATTTCAAAATCCAGAATCCGATGTTTTTTATTTTGCATATTTCTGATGCAAAGATCAGTTTTACAAAAAAAAAAAAACACTTGCACAGAAATATACAGAATCTGATTGTGTATCCCTTTAAATCCCATAACAGTTTAACATACATGAACACAAATAATTGTGAACATGTTGGAATGTGTGTGTTCATGCATGTGTCTGTATCTATACTGGGAACATGGCCAGGCGCTGTACTGTACTGTGCGTCCTTTGTTCTGTGTGGTGGCACAGGCACAAAGGAAGGTGGATGGTTTGAATCATTATGCAATAAAGTCAGTGGAATACGGAAATATTGTTATTCACTATCCTGTCATGAAGTTAGACCATGTTAATGGAAGTACATGCACATTTTGCATTTGTGTTTCTATCTTAACATTAAGATGACAGATACCAAAGTGTGTGTGATAGAGTGTAAAAAAAAAAAAAAAAACATCTCTGTATGCTCAGTTGCCGCATATGATATTTTATGTTGTTCAACAGTGTTGTTGCATAGTTTGAAGCTTCAACTCTGGTTTTCCCAACAATTGACAGTATTGCCATTCAGCTGTGTTTCTTACAGCAAAGAAGAAAGAGGAGTGAGATTTCATATATGCTCCATTTTTATGCAGACAATTTCCTCACATCTGCAGCTTGCTCTGGAGGAGGGGAGGCTTTCTGTCACAGACCTAAAGAGACAGGAGGGAGCATTGGTCTCCAGTCTCTCTGTGGGTTTCACTTAAGGGGGTTGCTCCAGAGTGCAGGAGGGGGAAACTTCAGCCTCTTCTGCAGCAGGCAAGACAGGAGAAGACAGAGGAAAGGAAAAGAAAATGTTTTGATTTAGGCTCATCTGCAACAAAACGGTAGAAAGTGAGCATTGCAAAAGCTCAGTCCTTCTGTCTCTCACTTCTAAGCAACCACACAGATATCTGACTGTCCAAAACCTGCCATGTTGAAGGTTGAATAGCCCACACAGAGAGAGAGAGAGAGAGAGAAACACACTCTGATTTGTCTGTCTGATAGCGCTGTCAGTGAGACTGGATGTCAGAGAGAAGGAATCTATTACAGGATCGATTTGGCCATGCAATTAGGTGGCAATGGGAATTTCTCATTTCACTTTTCTCTCTGTACACTCGTCTCTCGGGAGCTTTGAAGGAGGGATAAAGTGATATACTGTGATGGCTGACAGAGGAATAGAAAAGAGGCAAGATTATGGGAGGAGGAGGAAAAGTGTGTGTGTGGTTATGTTCCTTTGACAGATATGGGAGGCATGATAACTATAGAACCACATAAAGAGTAGTGGTAGATGGGATCATATTTTTTGTGTATGTGAGTGTGTTAGCAAGATGCACACATATTAGATGACTTATTTACATTGTAATTTGGCTGTTACTCATCCTGTGCTTCAGACTGCACATCCTCATTCTACTGCTCAACTTCTTTTCCCTCATCTCTTTTTCACTACACAACAGAATTGCTCACTAATTGGCCATCCCGAAAACCTAACAAGAGCACCATTTCTCTTACACTTACTTTTCAATTGGCATCACCGCAAAATAACTAAATAAAACTTTGCGTCAGATGTCCAACTTTGGAAAGGGATCGAGCGCTTCTTCCGATTGACATCACAAGCACTTTTTTGTATGTGTGATGTGCAAATGTGCGCATGTGTTTGTACTTAAAGGAAAGCCTCCTTACATCATCCATTCCCAACACACATTCAAGTTGTGGCAATCACTCAAGCTCAAAGTGCTGTGCTTCCTCAGTAGTGCTAGAATATAAGTAGCTACACAACTCATATCTAGAGTTTTGTCAAGACTTGTGGTGGTCTTTGGCCAACTTTTAGGATGGAAAATTAACACTAACTCTCCCCATTACTGTATGAGTGCTGTGTCTTCAGGCAAAACATTTTTTCCTAACACATTTAGTGAGCATCAGGCCGCACTGTTGGTTCCATCATATGAAGTCTATCTTGTGCTAAATCTTGCGCTCTCCCTAAATGTGACAGTTAAAAATGTAGAAATGTTACAAAGTGAGAAATTTTTTTTGAAAATCCACTCTCAAATATGATAGTTTTTCTTTATTGTAGCAGGTAATCCCATGGAGCCAGGTGAAACCTAACAAAAACTTTGATCCTATATTGGCCATTTCATCCAGTTTTACAAACATGTAAGGATGTACAGTAGTTATAGAAGAGGAAAGAAAGTAAGAACAAGAGCCTATTTGAGCCATAACAAGAATGATGAAAGTATTAAGGAATCCCTTGTAATGTTTTGTATTCACATTATTGTCTTTGGTGTAAATCTAAGATTGGATGTCATATGAGATTCAATCTGAATGGAAATTACCTAAATCAGTATATTGGTATATTTTAGGTTCTGAAGTCCCTTTGAAGCAGAGATTAACTTTTTAACAGCTAATCATGGATACGAACGACATAAAAGAACCTGACTTAATTGGCGGTGTTGACAGTCTAAAGATTTACATCTCCGCATACCAAGAAAATTGCAGAGCCATGAGCTCCAGCTGAGTGGAAGATTTCTCCGATTTCCTCTTGTCACTACGTAGTCCTACCTAATGGCGGTAAGGGTTTTGTATCAGGACAGCGCCTGGCAGGACGGAAGAGACCGGCAGAGATATTTAATGAAGCTTCCTCTGCTGGCTAATTAAAGTCTTCCTCTCCCCCTCTCTGTCATTAAGCACTGTTTTAGCAGGAAGACAGGAGAGAAGATAGCCTGGGAGTTTTCATTTTGCAACTCCCCTGCAGTACCAGGTGTCTGTGTGGGTGGTGGATATAGGGTATAGGTGCAGTGTGTACACTGTATGACTGTGTTTGCATGTCTATGTGTTCATAAGTGTTTGTATGTCCGTGCCACTACTTGCCAAAGATTTCCCTTTGTTCTGTGTTGTTCCAGTTACATTGGACCTCAGGGGGTGATTCTGAAAACATACACACACACACACACACACACACACACACACACTTGCAGTCAAAGTGCTCCTCGAAACAGAAATAAAGGCTTACCCAATATTCATTCTTCTCCACACCCTCTATGTGCCTGTGGATAGGCTAATGGGCTGCGGCATCATCCTCTGACACGAGGCATTTTTCTAATATGTTTGAACTGCTGGAGGACTCCACTGGGGTTTAATTGCAAAGGAAACTCACAGATATGTACTTAATTAAATCCCTTTACTGAGATGCGTTGTCTTATATTTGCATTTTATTTAGCGGTAGAGCCACCCTGTTAACTATGTTGTGATTTACAGAAGAACTCCTCACTTTTTTATTACGGAACATTCAGGTTTTTTTCTCTCTCTGTTTTTTATGTAGCAGAGACAGGGGCTGGCTCAAGGGAGCTTTTTGGCTCAGTGAACTTGTTGGAGAGCTGCACATTCAACAACTTTTAAATGATTTCAATATGCTTATTTTGATATACTGTATGTCTGCCATAGGGAGTACCTAGCCCTAGAGCCTTGCGACTGTATTAAACTTTATTATGCAGGCTTTGAGCTGCGTTGCGGCAGCGTGAATAGAAAGCAGTGCCCTTCAGTGTGAAGCTAAAATATCATGGAAATAAACTAAAATGGAAATACCTCATATTTGGCTCTTGAATCACTTTATTTGTGAAATTTTAAAAACACTTTCAGCTCTTCCGTCTGCCTCTCCAGGTTTAACAACGTTATTGTCATGGCAGCTTGGTCGATGCTGTACAAAATATTTGGGCTAACAGGCTAATTTATATACAGCACCATGTCACCACAACGACCTGGCTTCCACTCCTGCCAAGGCCCTTTGTCATATCATCCCCAATATTATTCTCCTAATATTTCATACTGCTCTTCAGTTTCTTTTTGTGTGTGTGTTTTTTATTTGTTTATTTTAGTATTGCCCCTGTAACCATATTCAAAAAAACATCTTAAAAATAAGCAAAATAAGAAAGAAGCACCTTTAGTCTCAAAACTTGATGCCAAACATTATGGAAAGGTTTTCAGACTAAATAACACCAAACCAACTACTAGACAAAGGTTTCTTTCTGTACCTGCCCAGTGGTTTATATTCATTTCAGTAGAATATGAAAATCAACTTAAACCTTGAATGTTCTAATCAACAAGTGTTGAGCAACAATATTTTCAATAGACATAAAAAGCTGCTTCACCGGTGAACTGTGTTGCAGTGATGATACATTAGTGTTGTGTCCACATTATGTTGTGTAGTGACCTCAGTCACTTTTTGTATGACAACACTCTTCCTTCCTCAGTCTTTTATTTGTTATTGCATACTCTACAAACATATATTCTCCACCCGTGTGGTTTTGTGACTGACTTGTTTGTTAGCCATGTAATATAATGAACAAAGTGTTTATTATATTTGTTACTGCACACTGAACATTGAATTCACAAGGCCTTCGCTTGATTGCAATATCTGAATGACAGACTATGATAGGATCGACCCCTTGTGGTGGATGCATTTAACTACTGGAAGCCACATTGCTCTGACCAATGACGTCCAACAGCGGCAGTGACAGCTTTAATTTGGAAGCTGTTGGTCAACATGATTAGCAAACTGCAGGAGGCTTTAACAAAGTGGACCAACTGCCTCAACCGCCCACAGTGCAGGAGGAGAGGAGAACAGGACAAATAATGAGAAGATTGTTAAGGCAGATACAGCAAGATTGTGAGGATCATGGGCGGAGCTGCTCTTAACAGGTATTTTATTCATTTTAAAGCATGAGAGGAAAGGTTTCCTCTTTTGTTTTAATGCATGTAAACAGCACATACAAGCACAAATGAACATCTTGTACACATTATATTGAACAAGGTGTAAGACATGTACACATGCACAATCTTCTTACATATTACATATTGAAAGATATATTCTATTCACACACACCATTCACACTCTTATTTCATATGCAAGTGGAAACCCAGCCACTGCTTTATTTTCCAGTTGGCAGGGAGTTGATGTGTTCAGATATGATTTATTGATCATGTTGAGCACATTAGTTTACCCACTGTGTTCAGTTAAAAAGCAATAACACATTTTACACCCTCTGTTCCATGCGAATGCAATAACACTAAACTAATTATGCAAACTGGGGACAGCGGTGTGATTTGTAAAAGCCCAAGCTGCGTGCTGACTCCTGAGCCGGCTTCAGCGAGATCCCGAGAATAGTGGAAGCAATACGCAGAGATTTGATTAATTCACACACACCTTATCTCTCTCCACTCACTGATTTATATGGGAAGAGAGCCATAGGGCAGAGACAGTGGCTGTGTTTACATGCCAGAACAACCCAGCTAATGGCTATTGTCTTGGCTATTACTCAGTTTCCTACATCCCTCTCATTTTTATTCTTGTTAATGAAACTTGACCACCTTATTCTTTACAAATTCTAAATTAGTTGTTCAACATAATGATATTGGGGGCTGAAATCATCAACATCAAATCCAAAGAACAAGAGTTTCAATAGAAACTCAGCATTTCACATTGACTTATCTTGTTGAAAGAAATCCATTTTGGGGAGAATCTGGGACACAGATAACAGCAGAGCAGACAATGCACACAATGTGTTATGTTTTGTAAGTGAGGAGCCCAGCTCAGTTTTGCTTTGCTGAAAAATTCTTATTTATTAAAATCCAAAAGAATGTCAAATGTCTACATGCTGCAACATTAACACAACATTTAATACATATCCTGCTCATAAACAACTGTATGTCTCAACCGGGCAACCAACAATTAAGTACAATATTGTATGCTAGATCTTGTATTTTATGTAATCTTATGGTGCTGTCTCGCAGAGGGACCATGTGTTAAAATCTAGTTCTAAGGCTTTTATTAAAATAGTTTATATTATGATCATATGGTGTATTTACCTAAATGAAGTCGTGTTTCATCTGCAAACCAAGTGACACAATGAAAACCTGGGATCAGGCAGTATTCCAGTATGGGAGTATGGTTTCTGGCTCCCTGTGCAAAATACAATGAAGTTGCAATCTATACTGTGCACTATAGGCGATGGTTATGTCATGGCAACAGGGGCCAAATAGCAAATGTTTTGTCCCTGGGCCCATAAACAGGTTAATCTGGCCATGTATGTAATGCACAGCAATGGATGTGCCCAAGCTTTTATCCCTTGAGCTAGACAAAAAAAGAGGTGAAACTCCAGTGCTAAGAAAACAAGGGAATAAAATAAGGTGTATATTGGTTGCTTGCCACTTGAAACAAGAGATACATTTGGAAAAGAAACTGGTATAATGCTTGATGTGACCTCAGTTTTCAAAAACGTCCATCACTTAAGAAACAGGATTTTTACCGAAGCCATATCTGCTGGCTTTTGTCACCTGTAAAATAGACTACTGTAATGGTCTGCCTCAGAAGCCTGTAGAGAGGTTGCAGCCAGAGCGTTTGGACTTAAAGGAGAGCTTATTATTTCTGTCCTCAAAACATAACATTGGCTTCAAGTACTTTCTAGAATTGTCTTCAAGATCCTTTAGCTTGTCTTTAAAGCACTGAATGGCCTTGTTCGACAATGTTAGACATGCTGAAAAGCCATGAGCTACCCACCCCTCTCAGGTCATTTGGCCCTGATCTTATTGTTGATCAATTTTGGCCCCTGTGCCTAGTTGCTAAGGCAGCTTCCCTGAGAACTTAAAATGTGTTTAGTCTCTGACATCTTTTGACCTTTTTCTGTTGCCTTCTTAGAATCAGAATTGCCTGTTTTTGAATGAGTGGTTTCTGTGTGCTTTCTGTGAGCAAATGGATGTAAATAACTTTATTTTTTAACATACACTTTTCTTATTGTCTTTTATCCTTAGAATGTTAAAAATATCACCTGTTTGAAATGTATTATAAATACATTTGCCTTGTTTTGCCTTTGCTTCATATGGGAAAGCATCGTCTCGCCCAGATTGAGTTGAGAAATGTTGTTATGTGTCATAAGTGATGAAATTTATTCATAAAAACCCAAAACCAGAGTAGTTGCAGAATTTTCTCTGCATGCAAATACGATCCCAATGTTTGTTTCTGTGCACACACAAGCATAGATGTGAACACACACACACACACATCCACGCCTGCGCATATTTTGAAAGCTCTGCATTTTTACCACTCCGAGGTCTCATATTAGGCCAATCAGAATTAATTTTTCCTCATCATATGCTGTTATCGCTCTATAATAAAAAAACATATTAAACTAAAATGAAAAGAATAGCAAAGGATTTGAGGAAATGTAGCATCCATCAGCTTTTTCCCCTCTCCCCCATCAGTGGTAATTGATATTTGAGACCTCGTTTTGCGCCCCGGCCTCCTTTTCTTGAAATGAGCTTTTGGAGCGCAGAGAAAACAGCTGAGGCGGTGGAAATGGAATTGGTTGTGTGTCGGTGCATGAGAGAGTGGGATTATCCCAGCGTAATGTCAGCCTTATTAAACACTATTACACTCTATAGATCAGAGAGGGATCTGAAAAGGATATACTGCCTGCTCATCTGTGTGTGGAAGTGTGTGTGAATTGGGATTATATGCTCATAAATGAGAGCTTTTTATTAAGCATCAGGTATGATCCAGTCAATGTGGTCCACCTCTGATACATAATATTGTTATACTTATTGTTAGTAGTACCAAAAAATAGTAGTAGAATTTGTATTGATTGCTACTAAAAATAGGGCCTTACTAACTAAAAGTAGATTTACAAAAAGACAGAAGTTATTTTAAGTTACCTGAATAATGAATTTGCAGTATGTAGAAAATGTGGGACAATTTTATATTATTTGTTATAACCTCCTGAGCACCAGCCAATTGACTTGTGTCGCCCACAGTGGACAATTTGTTCATAGAAGTAAAATTGGAAGACACTGTTTTTCCTCAGGTCCCAGGAGGATATGTATATGATACATACATATTCATGCAAGGTGCTAGCACAATGTCTATCTATTTATTATGCATATGCTTATTACATCTTGCTAACAAGCACAATGATTCACAAAACACATGCAGACTTTCAAATATACCATAAGGTTGATCATACTTGGCTAGTTTCAATTTGGGTAATTGTATGTGTGAAAATATGGAAACGACTTCACTAGACACAAACAGGGGTAAAAGATGTTTTAGCTGTGTAGAGGTGGTCTGTGCAAGCAGTGCATGGCATCAGCCTGCGTCAGATCAAAGTAGCGATAGGTGTGCTTCTGCTGCTTTTAAGAGTGTAAGAGACAGACCAGCTGTTATTCTGTCTGTGTCAGATGTGGGGTTATTACTGGCTATTTATCAAAAACAAAAAAGAGAGAAATCAAAGGAATTGGAACCAGGGATGATCAGCCTTTTTGACTCTGAATGCATTCCTGTAACCCAGACATGTCTTTATTCTTCTGGGTGGATTTGTAAACCCAGTGTACAGATTTACACATGGCTCAGCTGACCCCAGGGGCTATGGGGAGCATTTTTTCCCGATTATGATAAATTATCAGCCCCTCAATATCAACCACACGAGATGAACTTCATCTTTAAAAACCTATTTCAATCTAACCCAACATTTGCAGACTAATTGCTTTGTGCTGTCCTACGAGGCTCAGCAGGAGCACAAAAGATGAAGACAAATCTATACAACACAGACATTAGCACTCAGTCTCACACGTCTCCCTGTGCATCATCATTTTCAGGTGAAAATTGAGCTGATATGCCTTTGGAGAATCGGTACAGGGGAGTGCTAGAAACACAGCTAAAGTGTGCCAGGCAGCTGAGCCTGAAGGCAAAAGTTAACTCTGAACATTTGGCTCTCACAGCATCAGAAAGAAGCTTTTTGTGGGGGCTTTTTCTTTGAAAATAAACACACACATCCCAGTCTTGTACTAACAAACCATCCTTCATACATGCATATGGCTACACACTTCTTAAAGCATACATATTTACCAGCCCTATCTCTTAGAAATGACTTTTATACACTACAAATTTCTAATAGCAAATATGTTTTGAATTAAATGTAATGCAGTCTTTTTTTTGTATTACATAATCTGGAAACATTGTTAATGAATGTATCTGCCAAAGCACAAACTGACCATATCCACTAAATCTTCACCAATAACATACTGTTTGTCATTCACTTACATGCAATCAGAATCAGAAATACTTTATTAATCCCAGAAGGGAAATTGCTTTTTGATACAGTTACAATGCTCAATAAAGTTATTGAAAAAATTATAATAAACAGTAGAAAATAGAGGGTGTAG
>JAVQJD010055195.1:0-10476 GCA_036023655.1 Nannoperca australis
CCCCCCCCCCCCCCCCCCCCCCCGCCCCCCCCCCCCCCCCCCCGCGCGCCCGCCGGGCCGCCCCGCGCCGCCCCCCCCCGCCGGGGCGCGGCCCCCCCCCCCTTCTGGGCCTAACACCCTAGGCCTCTAATTCTCCCTGTTTACCCACCAACATCCTGCACAAACAGGCTTGCCTCGGAGTCGGACAACACTGAATAATCTTGCCCAATCTGTTCTTCCACTCCTCTGGCTTCTGCTTCTTCCCAGCAGGCCACAGCCCCTAGCCAAGAGCTCAACTCGCGTCACGCAGAGCCGCCGGGCGGGAGGACGGTGTGCTGTGTGCGCACGCAGCCGACCTGGCTGTTAAACTAAGTGCGATCTGAGATGATGATGATAACGGGGACTAGTTTCTGTGAGGATGATGATATACAGTAGCAAATAGGATCCCATCTGGGGAGAAGTGCTGATTAGAGATAGAGCCGGTCGGCTGGCTGACTGTTCAGTGGAGCTCCAGATTTACAGGGAACAGGATTTTATATGACCTGTTTACTCTGGGTTTGTGATTACAGTTGTAATGTACTGAACAGAAGAGCGGCCAACATTAACAGGGGATGTGGTTATAGTGTGGCAGCTAACAGTTGTGATCAGAGAGTCATTTTCTCTTGACATAAACTTGTGTTCCCTACTTAGGAAAGTGAGAGATATACATATGGAGGGTAAGTTTTGTGAAACACCCAGTGGAAAGCACCTTCAACTCCCTATTCCTCTGTCTATTTTCTCCCACTGTTCTGGGTTTGGTTTGCTGTTGCAGAAGAAACTTTCCAACCCAACCTTCGAGTCCGACAGGTTCAAACGATGATTTCTGTGAGTGAGGTTCTCTTACTCAGTCATGAGTTACCTTTAATGTCCAGTTCAATCAAATGTTGTAATCTCGCTTAGCTTAGCAACTACCCAACTAATTGTTCGGCACATAACCCCGTAAAACAGTAAAACTGTAGTTTTTACACTTTGGTTGTTGTACAGATTAAAATGATCAAATTAAATGATATATAACTTGTTAATCAGTGATCTATGGAGGTGTTGATAGGTGGATTTTGTTACAGAGCCAGGTTAGCTGTTTCCCTCTGTTTCCAGGGATTGTGCTAAGCTAAGCTAAGCCAACTGGCAGTGCCCTGTAGCTTACAATTAAACACAAATATGAGAGTGGTACAAAAACTCTCTGCAAATCAACATATTTCCCAAAATGTCAAAGTATTCTGTCAATGACATCATAATGCTTTCATAAATAAAGTTATTCCACTTTTTACTGTTTGGTGAGAAAGTGCCAGGAAAGAGAGGGTGTGTTTGGCAAATATCCCCAGATAAATAATGGTTGAAGTATGTATTTAGTAGAGTTTCACGTGAGACGTTTACTTTCCCACCCCGCTGGCAGGAGCGATGTCGACTTCACTGGCGGCACAGGGAGCGCTGCTCAGAGGCAAAGCTTAGATCTGTGACTCAGCCTTGACAGCTCTGTGCCATTAACAGGACTCCTACAAATTACCTTACATCCCCATGACTATTCCAATTACCTATTCTTTTGTTATTTATTCCCCATTGTCTTTTGGTCTTCATGCGTCAGAGTTCTGCTATTTACAGTAAGACTGTAAACATAATAATATTCTATGTTTTATCATACTGCTTATAAGCAAATATTCACACCTGAATACTTTATTGCTGTGTTTCAGTCATGAGGTGTTTACTCAGATAAGATAAGTCATACATGACGTGACACTCGTATATTAGATCAGGTTTGCTGACATACAAAGGAGACAGCAGAGGAATGTCCGCTAAACAGCTCTTGATGAACACGCCTCTTGTTAGCACACAAACCAACTAAAGGTCTATGTCTGTCAAATATACATCTGGACACGCCCCTTGAGTTGTGCATGCCTTCCTTGTGAGTCACCTGTGTTTGTGTTTTTTGGTTCCCAGTTTGAATGTCAACCTCCTCTCTCTCTCCTCACATTTCACACACCATCAATGTAAGGCAAAAATGCCCAGAAGTAAATTTAAATAAATACATATTTTTTGTGGCTATCTATGATATTTTCATAACCTTTTAGATAAACCTCCTTCTCCTTTCAGTGCTCGGAAACACCAGAACTCACTTCTTCCGCAAATGTTGCGATGTGTATAATTGCGTCTCCTCTCATATGATAACATCTGGCCAAAGCACCAAGTCACTGCGTGTCAGATACATGCCCACAGATTTTGATGCCATTCATTTTCAGTGCCGTCTTTGGCAACGCTGACGACCTGCCCTGATGCCCCAAGGCACCAACCTTCTCCCTCAGGCTTTTCAGTGACTCAGACCCAGATAGACTTGTCTCCAGCTGGGGAGAGTTTTGTTATCTCAGGCTGGTTGAGGCCACAATTGTCACCACCACTGCTTTGCAACCTCCCATGATCTCTTGGGGGGGTGAGGTCTCATGGCGGGAGTGGAGCGGGCTGTTATTTTGAGCTCCTTGCTTGCGTATGGAGATGTAACATCATGTAAAGCAGGGTTAAGTTGTGTTCACGTACAAAAAATTCTTTAACATTGAATCATATACCACTAAGTGCCTGACTAAACTGCTCTGAACATGTGTTTTTAAGCGACTGTGTATGGATGTGTTTGAGAGCGGTTGAGGAGCAACGCCTGCACTGTTTGTGCATACGCATGAAAATATGTGTGAAAGAGATAGTGAGGGTTGAGAGCGGGAGGGTGTGTGTTTCTGTGTGTGTGTGATTCCTGCCTCTCTGTCAATACATGAGTCTTTAAAAGGTTCTTGGATGACGCACATCACAACAGGCAGCACTAGGTTCAGCAAGAGCCTCGGTGGCATTTCCAGATATGATCATTTACAAACTGTGAAACCAAAATTCTTTTGTTTTTTTATAAAACCCATGCACATCACATTTCTTTCAAATGGAAGAAATTGGACGCAGTCTATGTCAAATACTGAGACTGATGTTTTTGTATGTCTTTTTTGAATGAGTTTCCTTACGCAGGGTGTAAGCAAGTTAAGCAGGTTTGAAGTGTGTCAGCAGTTTCTGTGTTTTGATGTTTACTTCTTTAAAGCTGCAATAATTAAGGTTTTTATAAAATAAAACCCAAGTTTTGATACTAGTTACTGCATGGCCATTTTTTCAGGGACAGCCATTCAAAATTTACATTCAGTAATTAACAAAACAAGACAATGACAGGCTGAACACCTCTAACTTCTCAGCAAGATAACAAACTTTGCTGTGTCATCTTGTGTTGAAAACTACACACAGTGTTCAGCATGAAATCAGGTTGCAGTTGCAATTATTACTTTTGACTTCTTCATTAAAACAATGTGAGTTTGTTTGGCTGCACTGTAAACAGATCGTTTACTGTTACTGTTGCATTTCTGACAAAGTAGCTCCACAAGGAGTTTATGCTGTGGTATTAAACTGCACTAATGTTACCACAGTAACCACAGGTGTCGCCGAATTAATTGGGACTGAAATCTTAACGATGATTACTTTAATGTGCTGTTCAATCGAATGCTGAAAGACAGACAGGTGATGATAACTTGATTCAACATTTCTCTTAAAGAAAGATTTCACACAGTTTTAGTAGTGACTGCAGCCAAAATGTGGCTTGTGATTGCTAGAGTACTTCTGTTATGTAAAGTGTATGACATTTATTCATTGCACAAGGTACATCTCTCACACACACATAAAACAATAACACACTGGTTGTGCAATTTCATACCATAGTAAATAGCAGGTAAAGTAATTTCACTGCACATGAATGTGCTGTAAACAAACACAGAAAAAGGAATTGTTATTTGTTTAAGTAAACCTTTTAATTTCTCAGAGGTCAAAGGTCATGACTTACAACAAAACGGTTTCCTCAATAATATGAATTTTACTACATATCCTCTGCTACAAATGTTTTAGCAGTACACATTTTCCATTCCTTTACTCTTTGGGGCACTTCAAAGATGTCGAACTGTGGCTCCAACCAGGAGATGCCGCAGGCTCACAGCCATTCAACACCATCCAGCATCACACAGCACAACCGCCTCCTTTGTCTGCTTCCCTTTGCTTGACGCAAGGTCATCAGTGACATCATCGTAGGACACCTGCCCACTGGCGTCACAGTTCATACCAACAAGTGTAATGACCAGTCCAGTGAGGCGTCCTACCCCCCCCCCCCCCTTAATTTCATTCTAGAGGCAGTCTGCGACTGGTTGCCTCAAAGCATGTCGTGGCTGAATATTGACGTCAGGCGGCATGACGATGATGTCTGTGCGTGTGTGTTGGAGAATAGCAGTGCACTGCATTGCACACACTTTAGCATGAAATATTGTCTTCACACCACACAAAATAAACTACACTGGTTGGGGAAAGAAAAAAAGCTTAAATCAAAAAAGAAATTGTTTCTGCCCAGAACCTAACTTAGGTAGAGAATGAGTGCTTTTAATATATAGATTTTTAAATACAAGTATAATATTTAGGATTTTTACAAAATAAAACAAAACGTTAAATTATTGGCTAATGTCAAACCAAGTTACTGTGTTTAAAGGTCAATCTGGTGACGTGAAATAGATCATAAGGCATTGTGCTGTGACTGTCATGACACACTGAAACACACACACACACACACAGAGAATCCTATGGGCATAAACACATGCATAAAAAAGAGAGCGCAAGACAGATGGAAGAAGTAAAAAGAAAAAGAGAGACTGAGACAAGCCTGTGGGCACTAACACACATTCAGAGAGAAAGCGAGAGAGAAAGTCTGCGGGCACAAACAGAGCAAAGTAAAAGAAAGAAGCAGCACACAAAGAAGAAGCTTTAATATGTAATCAAGTGGTGACTCATACTCTTTTGTCAAAATGTTCACATGCACGTGTACACACACACACACTTGCATGCATACAGAGCAAAACACAAAGGCTTGGCTGACTTTCTCCCCCAGTTCTTTTCAAACAGTAGATGGAGGGGGCAGGCCTCTGGGGACTGAGATGGCAGGGTGACCCACCGCCCCAAATTGGCTTGATATAATAGGATGTGACCCAATCAGCTGACACTCAAAAATCACAGCCTGCCTCTGAGTGTCATCCACTGGGCAAAGAAGTCCCACTTCTCTTTTGCACGTCTTCTTCTCTGCTTTAGCAAACAGTTGTGTGTTCTCCTCTTGTATTTAACTAAAACTAAAGCAAAGCAGTTCGTCAAGCCCTTGTGAAAATTGTGAGTTGTGCTGTAAATATGGCGATTCTGGTATCCACACTGTATATTGTTTCAAAATATGTGAAAGAAGTGATTTATGTTGTAAAGAATGAAAGTGTGAAAACAAGTGAGCCAATTCATTCCAAAGAAATCACACAAATTAGTATCTATACTAAGAAGTTTCACCCGCTAATGAATTCATTGAGTGTCTGTATCTTTGCCTTTGCTTGGCAAACTGTTTATGAATGATATGAACATTTGATCCAGATATAACCGTTAATGAAATCATTAGTTAATGGTTTGCATTTTGATCATTGAAAGATTCTTTATGAATGTGTAATCTGCCAAGCTGCCCACAAGCATCTCCTGAAATGTTTCTATGTAATAAAAAAAAAAAAGAAATTGGTTGTTGTGTTCATGAGCAGTGCATTACCAGGAGGAAACCTATGTGTTTTGCTAATGTTAGCATGCAAGCTATGTGGCTTCAATTCAGCCTCCAGACTCCAGACTGATAAGGAGAAGTCACTCCTCCACTCATAGTGTTTAAATGAGTAGTGGAGACTAATCAAGTCTTGTCACAAAGGCTTTATTAAGACGTGCGGGGAAGACACTGCAGTGTTCCCAGTGTGATTCACCCCTCCTCATTTCCTGTTGACCACAGTCAGCGAGCCACAATGCGCCACATGGATCAAGGCAGACAGAGAGCAGGCCGCTGCAGATCAGAGGCAGATAGAGCGGGCGGAAACGTGACTCCTCCATCACCATAAAGATGGTCACCCGGGCGGAGTTCTCATTAGTGGCCATGTGTGGTATGATAAGGTGTGAATGACGCCTGGTGTCAGGCGTACCAGATCTTACACTGTCACAGTCTCATGTCTAATTGGACTGGAGGCAGCCTTACTCATGTTGTTGTTGTTGTTGTTGTTGTTGTTGTTGTTGAGGGAGGCACAGATGGGTGGAAGATGCTCAGAGACAAGGAAGCATGCAATAACAAAGGAATGTCTGTGATACTCACATATGCAAACCCACACAGTCTCTTACGCACACACACACACACACACACACACACACACACACACTCTTGCTCACTCGTACACACAACCAAAAGATCTAGTTTTACAAAACAGATACGCACTAGCTATTATATACACATTCGCACACACACATATTGTACATACAAACCCAATGCACTCATGTAGATGAACACAACCACACACTTTTACTCTGAGAGCTCTGTACCTGCAGCGCAGAGACGACACTATGAATTTAAATTCCACTCACACAGATTTTTCCTCCTCTACTCTCTACTGTAAGGGGCGGCGGGGAGAAGCTACTGCTGGTGGTGTTGATGTAGCAATTATCATCCTCGTGCTCCAGTATTATAGCCAATCCTAGAGGATTAAGGGCGCAGAAGAAGGAGAGTTAGTCATTATCCGTGTATGAGCGTCATCTGTGTCATCACAGCAGTCATCTGCTGTGCAGATATGATAATTGAGGGGTTGGAGCTACGAGACAGCTGATAAAGGCAGACACCTTCACTAACGGGAGCCGTGGGAGTCGACAGTGGATAAAAACCTCCATCAGCAGGTGTATTCCAGGAGCTTCCTCCATCCTCTGTGAAGCAAGCTGCAGCTGACAGAGTGGTTAGGCACCGCCTAGCTCCATCTACTGATGTACGGACACGCATGCAGGCCAAAATTAAAGGTCTTAGTTTCCCCAAATTATAAAAAAGGAAAAAAATGTGTCACCATGCATTGTTGGTAACTACCATGCAGAGAAAGAAATGATGGTCTCAATTGCCCAAGCACACTGGTGTTGAGCATTTTCAATGGAATATGTCATCGCAAAACAAAATGTAATTTACCTCAGTTCTTTTGGGGTGGTGTCAAATGTTTCTGAGGTGGACGTCTCCACAGATAAAACTGAAACGATCTAGACGGCCAGATACCATTAAGGCTGAGTGCAAAAATATGTTTTCTTGTGAACATACCCTTTATCTGTCTCGTGTTTCAGTACATCACACAAAGAGAAAGATCTACTTTTTCAGGTCGCTGTTCCAGTTCAATACACCGCGGCAGTTTATTTTCATATTCTTGCACCTTGGACACAAGGAGGATTCCCCCACACACAGCCAATATATCCATAAAGTCATGGACTAAAAAATGTATTAACATAAATTATGTCTCACACGTCTCACTTTAGTCCAAAAGCATGTAAGCAACATGCCACAATTATTAAGACACAACTCAAATACACAAAAATAGCTCATAGTTGCAACACACAACAGATGTTTGTAATTATACACTTGTATCAGAAATGTGTGTCAGAAAAGTGAGCTGGTGCAGATTTCTCCTGTAGAACACAAAACACAAAAAACTAGTGTGGTGACTTCAAGAGGCACTGGACCAAAATTGCGGGTTCCACATTAACTGGATGGATGTGTTCCCACCCGTTTGAATACTCTGACATGAATTACCTTTTGAAGGACAGACTGGTTGAACAAGTAACACCACTTTAACACTCTGAGGCCAGTATATTTTAGGAATATTGAATGCTTGAACAAACCAGGACGATACAGTAGATAAATAAAGCACACTGTGGACACCATCTGTCCCTCGGCTACTTGGCTCTGCTATGGAAACAATACAGACAAACAGATCCCACTTTCAATCCGTCACATGCCCTGCCGTGTCATATGGTGGCTGTGGTAGCCCAGAACAGCACCTGGGAGGGAGATGGAGAAATGCTGAGAGAGAGAGAGAGATGGAGAAAGGCTGATGGAGACATGACTGGACTAATGCTGTGTCTTGTCATACATACCAACAACAGTGTTGACTCACCGGCCCACTCCTTCTCCTTTAGGCACTATCGCATTTTCTCAACTGTATGCATTTCTTTTGCTGTTTTGTGACATGTTGGTCTTTCTACTGCCCATTGATCTCTTTCTCCCCCTCACACACACACACACACACACACACACACACACTCACAGGCAGATGCCTGTGGATGATGTGCTGGTGACACTTTCCATGATGCCTTCCTGTTTCAGCGCTGACATATTTGATGTAATTAGACCACCGTGCACCAACTCCCTGTTCTGCAAACACAGAGCTACATTCATAAATCTGCTTTCATTAAAACAAAACCAGGTGCACTACTGGTGAATCAGTCCCCCCGCACAAGCAGGTGTGAATCAGCAGGGCTGTTGCCGCCCTAGAAAGACTGGCATGCTCAGTAAATCAACTGAGCATGAATGATTTCAATGAACTTAGGTGTTTAAAAAAACTCTCCTCTGTGGAGAATTAACAGGAATAGTTAGGTAATTAGCATTAACAGGAATTAGCCACCATGTCTGAACCACAACGGTTAGATTTCTACTAATATTTATCCTCGACGTTCTTTCATGAGGGAATAGAAACTAAGTGACATGATGTGTTTGACAGAGCGCTGTTCACTCTCCAAACAGGCTTGTGGTTGCACACATCACCTGCCAAGCCCCGAAAGTCTGAGTCAACAACATGAGTGTGGATGATTATTTTCTGAGACATCTCCAGGGCAGCTGCTGCGACTGGCTCAGTCCCTGCTGCCTGCCGTGCCCTTTTAAACTACAATACTTTCCTCCACCTCAGCAGTCGCAATCCTACACACTAAAAGCATGCACACACACGCAGAGAAAGACACCCAGATAGGAAATTAGATCTCTATCATCATGGAGACCGTGAACCATGTGCTAGAGGATATCCCTGCATTGAAAGTTACACACAAAAGACAAAGGAGATGTGGACGGAGACAGACAGGACAGACATTTTGGCCAGGTGTCTCCATCAACTCCTGAGGAAAATATTACATAATGTAGTTTCCTTAGCTGCTAAATGCTCCACTAAGTTCACCAGCTAGATGCTAACGGTGTCTGTCTGGTGCATGGTGCTGAACAGGTCATGTGCAGCCAGTTTTTAGAGCTTTTTCACTACAACAAAAGCTTCCTGCTGTGCCTGAAAACAACTTGATGAGAACTGAGGGGAACTGTCACTACAAGCGACATCTTTCACATTATACATAGTCATTTCATACAATGTTAATTCTATATTGATTAGGCCAGCTTTGTGGCTGTGTCTAAAATCACATAGTTAACTATCTTGACTTTTGAACGTATATATAAAAAATGTACTGTATCATACAAACAAAAGTAGTGTCTGTGCCGGCACGTACACCACTTTTAGCTGAAAACCCAAAAATGCGTCGCTTCCCCATAGACATGTGATTGTTAGACCGGAATGTCTCTAAACAAGGGAGTGATTTCACAAACAAAGCCCTTCTCTCTGCAACACATGCTTTGGAATGTATCCATAATTAATGTTATTAGTTACACTATATCCTTTGTGAGAAAGGCCTATTGTTTCTGCCATGCCTGCTCATCTAAAGAAAACACAATAATCTGCAAGACTAATGGCCTGCTTAATGAAACATGGGATGCCAGGACTTCCCCCTAAATCCCTTTGATTTGTTAGACTCAGAAATATATAGAATATTGAGTTTCCTTCCCACCCCCATTCAAAAAGGTGCCCACTCTCCTGCTTCGCTGTGACAGATTCATTCATAGTGGATGGGGAGTGACGGAGCAATGAGAGGAGAGGAGACACATTCAAGGACAAGTGAAGCAAGAAGGATGGGTCTCTGCGGCTCTCCTTCCTGTGCAGTCGTCACCTCCCCGGAGGCCACTAACAGTGACAGGTCACACTGCACGACACAGAGATGGAGGCAGAGGGAGATGTGACAGAGAAATTGAGTGACGCGAGACAGAGGAGAGGAGGAAATCATGCCAAAGAGTGAGAGAGAGAGAGAGAGAGAGAGAGAGAGAGACGGAGGGTGTAAGACAAATTAACTCTAAAAGATAAAGAGAAGTAGACAGTCAGTCATCCCTTACGTCACGGTAATGACAGCTTGACAAAAAAGCTCACAGCTAACCTTGAGTGTTCAACAAGGGCAACCTGTCTGTGTAGCGCGTGACATCGTGACCGAGTCAGCGCAATGGAAGTGTGTGTGTGTGTGTGTGTGTGAGACCTACATGTGTCAGTGGTTGTTATCTTTGCAGATATGTATGAGTGTGTAGAGCAGGGAAGTGGAAATGACATGTCACTTCATAAGCAAAGTGCTACTTCCCATTTTTTGCAACAAGCACATCTAAAGAGACAATGCTCAGCAAAACAGAGTTCAGGGAGGAGGAGGAGGAGGAGGAGGAGGAGGAGGAGGAGGAGGAGGAGGAGGAGGAGG
>JAVQJD010055196.1:0-11844 GCA_036023655.1 Nannoperca australis
ACACTTGGACTTGGTCCCCGGTCGCCGCATGAATGGCTGACCACTGCTCCAGCTGTCCCCCTGGAGGAAGGACGACTGGATGGGTCAAAAGCAGAGGACAAATTTCATCGTGGGACGCAATTTGCATGTGCGTGTGTGTTTGCAGTGTGTTTCACGTGTGACCATTAAAATAGATCTCTCTCTGATAATGTACTGCTCCATGTGCCTAGTCATCTTAGCTGCTATGACGCCTGACAGGAGTTTCCATGTTGTGCAGAGGCAGGTTATTGGCCAATAGTTGGATGTGATAGTTCATTTGTGCTGCCAGGCATTCATGTAGGGCAGTTAGCTTCTTTAGCCAGTAGGTGTTGATCAGCTCTCTTTCTTGGATGTCTCACACTGCGATTGATACTGGGTCGTGTTCAGGGAGGTTGCTGTAATATGCTCTCAGATCCACTAGCCACTGGGCATTGGTGTTGTGTGATGCCTCTTTCTCCCATATGTTTTAGCCTTAGTGGGTGTGCTGAGCTGGTGTACCTCTTTGTTTGGCAGTCTCCAGGACCTCAGGTATATGGACAGCTTGTTGTATGTGTTAGGCATCCCTTTCTTCATCTTTCTTCATCACTCCTTTCTGTAGTTCTGATAGTTGGCTAACTTCCCTCTGTGTTACCTTAATCTTGGCCATTCCATTCCAAGGTTCCAGGTGTCCAGCTTTGTTATGATCTCAGATCAGCTGCTCTTTTGTTAAGCCTTTCTGCAAAGGCAATCTCCCAATGATGATGATGATGATGATGATGATATCCCCCCTGACCTGTTGTCCTGGCTTCCCCTTGCTGTAACATTTGTGTTCTACCTCTTCAATCTCTAGTGATAGTAGTTGCTCTTTGCGGATGTTGGAACACTGAGCAAGTAGTTGTTTATTTGTTAGTCTAGATTACATTACATTTTAGGAATTTAGCAGACTTCCAAATCAGGAGCAACAAGGACCCTTCGACAGGGATTGAACCACCAACCCTACAGTTGATAGACAACCTGCCCTACCTCCTGTGCCACAGCCACCCTGATGTGTGGTTTTGAACAATACAAATTCAAGACAAAAAAGACAAATACCTATATTTGGTGGTGCTGCTTTTGAAAGTTTGTGTTTGTAGATCCCATGAATACATCTAACACTTACAAACACACACATAGACAACACCACACTCAACAGTCCAATAAATCCTAACCCTTTTACACAGGTTTTTCATTATTATCTGTGCCTTCACACGCATATAGGCTACACATATCTCCCAAAAGGACACACAAAATCCTCAAAGTGGCTCACACACGCTACAGTATTGCAACGTTAGCTAGTGAAATAGACCAAACAATGCCACAGCATGCCTTTCTCCCCTTGAGCTGTCCACTGTAATAGACCACTTATTATGGAGATAAAGCAGTCTCATAATTATTGCAAATGCGTATTAACAGATTTGCAACCGTGTACAATGATTTGTGTGTAAGTTTGGGAACTCACAAATGCATGTTCCAATCCACACACATGTATCAAGCAATTTTTCCACTTTTTTTTCCACAACTATTTATCAAATGCGCACATCACAACCTGAGGAAATATTAACATTTTACACACAGATGCTCACCTTCAACTTCACATATCTGTTTACTTTCGCTTTCAAATCCTTCCTGCGCATACAAATGTCTGAATGCGCGTGTGCGGAGTTTTGAGACTGTATTAACACCGGAGGCTACAAAAAGATTTGCAAAAGCATGCTGCATTTAAGTCCCGCTCGAAAACTGGGACATCAGGAATTATGGTGGATTCATGCGCAATTTCAAAGTGGGAAAGACATTTTTATAAAATGACAGAATAGCTCATCACATCTCAATTAGAACCGAAACATTTACCAACTGTAGACTCTAATATAGACTATAAATGGAAAAATATGGCCGATAAATTAAAATAAATAAAAATGTGTACGCTTTGCAATAGAATACAGGTTTTTGCTTATACTCACAACAGATGATGAGCCAATGTGATGTTGCGCCATGGTGCTCCTTTCTCGGCTGGACTGGCTGACTGTTTTCTCAGCAGAAGTCCACCAGCCCACCACCTAGTGGTAGTTTATTTAAGGCATATATTTAAATTTATCGGCCATATTTTCCCATTGTCTACACATAAAAAAAAAAAACATTCTCACCCAGGGTGAACCATCTTTTTTATGTAGGCTAGCTGAGTAGAAATAAAATATAGTGAGAGATACATTATGAATTCCAATTCTTGTTTCAATATAATGCCCAAATATAAAGTCTTTAGAAAATAACCTTTTTGAGGATATAAAAGTTGTCGCAAGTTCATTATCGGGTGAGGGCGCATCCATGTTTGTTTACGTTGTCAACATCAGTCAGTCCATTACCTGCCGAGTGCATTGTGCTGTTACATAAGTGGGAGAATCGTGTAAAGGCTGTGTAGAAGCAAGACATATATCCTGTTTTATTACAGGTAAATATTTCACATGTTGCAGTGTTGTCCCTAGTTACAACCCTCCATAGGCCCATGCTTACACATTGAATTCTTCTCCACTAAATCAAAATGTAAGCGCCACCTAGTGGAAAAATCGGAGTATATTACTTGTGGTTTGGCCTGTATGTGATTTGACTTCTCCAAAATATATTCAAAATAAAACACACATTTACATGATTGATCATTGGGTGTAAACCGTATTCTATATAGAATATCAAATTATTTCAAAATAATAATAACATGCATTATGTTAGTTCTCAACACAGATTACTGTCTCCCTCAGTGTTGTGAGGTTTACACTGCCTGGTTTAAATGTATATTTTAGGACTTTTCAGCTTTATTGCCCAGTTCAAAACATTTGTTAAAGTAAAGTTAGAAAAAAGTAATCAAATGTAAGTAATACATTAATAAAGTAATTACATTACTTTAATGAAGTAATCAAAATTGTTAAATTACGTATTACTTTTTAAACAGGGTAACTAGTAATCTGTAACCTATTACATTTCAAAAGTAACCTTCCCTACACTGAACATAATATTATTTGCATTGCTCTCTTTGTAAATTTTGATTTAACTTTTTGCAGAACACCACACACAACTCTTTGCATTTGGCAGGAGAATGGGTGGAGGGAGTGCAGACTAGACTAAAGACTGTGTACATTTGATTAGTAGTCAAAGTTTGACAAAGAGGGAGACCGGTAAGAAAAGGAAGCATAGCCAGGTTTACTTCATGGTAGCTTCTATTGCCTGGGCTTAATAAAACAAGAAAGAGTGAGATATCTTCTAACATACTGTGCTTCTTTCTAATAATAATATATAATACGCATACAAAATTCAATGATTGCTGAACTAGAGGATGTACATTTGCAAGTAGACCATAAATGTTGAAACAGCAAGTAGGTTTCTGTGGTTCAAATGAAACAGAGGGCTTTTATACCTATTTTGTCATGTTCTGAACACAGTATTTTACTGTATTTGTGTGTGTATATGTAGCCTATATATATACTATACCTATAAACTACTGGGCAATTATTGTATGGAGGGCCTATTGGAACTATTAACTTGTAAAAGACCATGGACATGGAGGGACTCCTTGGACTAAAATCATGTAGACTATTTTACAGTATCTGAAGGGTACGCTTGTTCATAATAGATGATATCCTACAGCTAAACCCAGCATTTTTGCTGCCTTTATTGTATTTCTGTATTAATTTTACATATGAAAGGGCCAGTGAGATCTTACACCAGGCTACTGCACTTACCTTAACAGGAGGAGCTGACCAGCAGTGGTATTCATGTTGTATCCCTGGTGTTCATGATTGAGCACATTAGATGCAGGTGGCAGAAACTAAATAAGTAGAGAAGAATGATGAAAGGAAGGAAGTGTGGCCTAAGGAAGGAAAGAAGGAGGGAAGGAAACATCAGGGAAAGTTCGGACTGAAGTACTGCTGTAGTTGAAGCTGACTATTCAAGAGTGCCACCTAGTGTTGAAAGGTGGAAATACTGAATAAAGTCTTGTGAGTCTGAAATTCAGTCTTGGAATACCACTACTAGGACCGAGGGTTATAAATGTATTCAAGCAGAATAGGGAGCCCACAGAAAAACAAAGCACATAACCCCATTTTGAGCCCCTGAATAATAGTTGAAGAGACACTGATGGAAATGTACTTTGTAATATAAAGTAATTCAGATTTTTTTCTTTGCTGCCTTTTTCCTACAGTGTTATTCCATTAACTGAAATGTGCTCTGAAAGAACCTCCTCTCTCTACATCCATCACTGATCATTATGGCATCTTAGTGTAATTGCCCTCCTCCCGTTGTGTGTGCACACTCACCGGTCCTGAATGCCAGCAGTAATATTTCTGGTTCAGAGAGAGAGAGCGAGAGAGAGAGAGAGAGAGAGAGAGAGAGAGAGAGAGAGAGAGAGAGAGAGAAAGAGAGAGATATGCATAACCAGCTCGTTTCCACCGCCAATCAAATTACCTGACCCAGCCGCAATACATCACTGCCAAACTGTTTATTAAACAAAAAGCCATGATTAAATTATTAATGACAGAGATTAATTAAGACCCCATGCACCCCACATGCACACACACACACACACACACACACTCAAACATGCACGCACAAAGGCAGGCAGCAAGGCATGCACACATATACACATAAATCCATACACTACATACATGCAAACAGGCAGGAAGCAAATACACACAGACATAGACCAAAATGCCATCACTCTTTTACACAATTTTCAAGCACACAAGTGGATGCACAAACACACAATAACTTACAATATCCGCAGTAGCTCCAGAAGAGGGGGAGTACATATACATATAACTTGTACATGTGCAGTAGATACAGAAGGAGGAGTTTGCCTGCTGTGTAAACAGTACACAGCATCAACAAGAAATCAACAAAGCCAACAAACAACATTAACAAGCTTGTTGTCAGCAAACTTTTCTTGATGTTACCATGAGGGGTTGTTTATGGCGATGCTTAAGCTGCTGTAATGGTTTGTTGGGGGTAGCATCTGTTGTGGTTTGAGGTTTGTGTGTGTGTGTGTGTGTGTGTGTGTGTGTGTGTGCATGCGTGTGTGTTTTGTGCAGCTTTGTGTGAGGTGAGAATGAGTTCCCAAAGCATACTAGTGTGCTTGTTTGTGTATGTGTGTTTGTGATATTTGCATCATTTTTTTTGTTTGTTTTCAAGAATACAGCCCAACTCAAAGGAATGTTGAGTTAGTTTCAAAGCTTTCTTTCATCCTTTTACAGGTAACTTAAAAGTGTATGTACACCTCAATTTATCAAAATGACTACTTGTATTTAAACACACTATATGTGTACACATATGTAACATCTCCATTGATGCCCTACACCGTAAAGTTACTAATTAAATAACCAGAGAACAAATTAACCACAATGAAAATGCAACCACTGTTATCTTATAAATGACAGCAATACATATCTACGACTGAAGGAAGCTGTCAACTCCGAGCTACACGGTTTGGAAATACCATTACAAACTTTACAGTGTTGGATTGCAACTGCAATTACATCCAAACGGAATAAGCAACTTACTTTAGCATTGCTATGTTGCGAAGTGGCAATGCTCACATGCTGATGTTTAGTGAATTTAATGTTTACCATGTTTATCCTCTTAGCAACATTTTAGAACTAGCTCTACACACAAAGTAGTCAGATGAGAATGTCATCAGTTTTGCAGATTATGGTGAAATAAAGATTTTGACCTGATGATGACGCTAGATGAAATGTCAAAGGATAAATGTCTGTGCAAATGTTCACAACAATCCATCCGATAGTTGTTGATATAAAATACAGTAATAATAATTATATGCAATCTGTTCATTTAACGTTTTTAACGTGTAATTGTGAAGCATTTCCAACATGACTTCCACAGTCTTACTCTAAACCACACTTATTTTATGGTAAGGGAGATCTATGGCTTGAGATTGGTCCCAGGGCAGACCAGAAGACACTAGCCATAAACAATACACAAGCTATAAAAGGATGGTAATGTGTGTGCATGTGTGTAAGTGTAAGACAGAGATAATGGATTTGCATTGTGTGTGTATGATGTGCGTGTGTATGTACGTAAAAGAACAAGCCTGAAGAGGCCAAAACAATCAACCAGTATCAGCACTTTATGGTGGAGAATACTATATCACCGTGACAACAAAGGCAGTAAAGTGCTGTATGCCGCTGTAAAACATTGTGTTATTCTGTGCTGAGATGATCGTTAGCACAGCTGGTTAATTGCCTGACCACTCCACTCCTGACACACACACACACACACACACACAATGTGTGTGTTACTCAGGGATACACTCAAACAAACATATGAGAACTGTACACATTCAATAAGTATTCCCAAAAGAAGCCATAAAAATGTATGATGGATGAAGGGGGAGTTGTTCAGTATAATCAGTCAAGGAGACAAAACAGTGTTTGGATGCTTCTTGTTGTTCCAAGACAAATTCATCACACTGCAATTAGTTTGCAAGACTTCAACCCCAGAGTCTCTTTATTACTTTACTGATGCAACCCCGCGTGCACTTTACCTGTAGGGTTTGTCAATATAACCTGTGTCCCATTATTATAAACAGACCAGAATGTCTTGCAGTAGCATTGTCACATGACAGTTGAAATTTGATCATAAAAATGCTGCAGATGCCTTGCGTGCCTGCTAATTAGTATCCTTTTGATGTTTTAAAGCTGCACTAACTCATGTTTATTATGGATCAAATGACTATGTATGTATAATGTGAAAGGTGTCACTTGGATGGACAAAGTCACAGAAAATTAACTCAGCTCCACCTAGCTTTATAGCATCCAGAAAGTCATTGTTTTGACTTTGTTGGGATACCTCCCACTGCTCTGAGCAACCCTGTTTTCATCCCAGCTCGGCCCCAAACAGCAGACAAACACAGTTAGCAACTAGCTGGTGAACATGGTGACACATTTAACTGCTAAACAGCCAGATATTTTCCTTAGGTTAGTTAGGTTACTGTAAAGTGGACTTCATCAGGTGGCCAGAAACATTACTCACTACAAATAATGTTACTCCATGTCTGGTAGATGTGTAAATATAAGTAATATGTGTAATATTATACAACTATACATCCAATAACTTTAGGTAAGTGTTGCGTTTACAGCTTGGTGGATAGTTTTCAGTATGAACATATTCTCATCCTCTTGCTCAGTTTTTCATTGTGTATATTTGAGTAAACCACCAATAAAGCCAAAAGTGCAATACAAATAAATACTCTAAAGGTTATGTTGCATTGCCATCTGTTGGTTGGGCTTCACCCTGACTTTTGTACATTTTTAATTCATGTTTCCCCAGTTAAATTCATTTCAACATTATGTCTCCTAGGCTGCTTGCACTTAATGATCCTTTTAGTCCTATGTGCTCAGAGGACGTCCAGCATGGCTTCCAATGGCATGTGACCAAACCCTAAGACAACACAGAGAAGCACATATACCCACAAGGAAAAGTACTTCCATATGTCTCTGTGTGTATGTGTGAGGTCGGATAAAACAAATGGATTTGCAAACAGAAGAACGAGTGTCAGCCTCATAAAAGGCATCTGTCAGATAACTTTCTATACTTTTCATGGTTTTCTCATATGAGAGAGAGGGAGGCATCTGTAGTATAAACAGTGGCAGTATCCTGTGGCCTATAAATCAGGCACAGTCTTGTGTTAACAGTAGCGGCTGAGTGAAGGATCATTTAAATTAACCGTTGAAAAAAAAAAAAATACCACCACCACCACTCCGTCTTACCTCCATGAATTTCCTCTCTACTCTTCTCCTTTTCATCCAAAAACACATCGATAGAACATGACATGCTGCTTTCCAGCTAATTTTATGTGAAACAAACACATCTTACTAATATGAGAAGCGCTAATGTTAAATGATAAGTTGTCTAAAATCATCATAATCATCAGTCTGCTTTCTTTGGAATAAGGATCCTAATACCAATATTGGTACCATTAATTAAGTGTTTTGTTTACAAAAGAAAGGGGACTCTTAAAATGGAAATTGGTATAAATGGATATAGATTACATATGGACATACACAATGCTTCATATTATAATACGTGAATTGCAAAGACTGGACTTCCTCCTTTTTAACTGTTAAAGCTTCTGTTGGTTTGTTGATTGCGTTTAACAAATGATTGATGTTTACCCTTTTTAGGACTTTTTCTTCCCACCATGTCATGTCAAAGATAATTATGGGATAAAAAATATCCATTTCATATTTTAATATAAATATTGTGTTGCAAATACTGCAAATAATTAATATGATCATATTAGGAATGATTCTCAAATTGAAATATCAGGTTTATACATTAGCCATACCTCAGTATAATTCCACTCAACCCCACTTTGAGAAAACCTCAGTTCAACTCATACTGTCACACAGAATAGTGAGCTGGGTCATAAGGAACGTTTCAGAATTCATAAAGTATCTTATCATCCAATTGTTAAGCAACAGGCAGATCTCCCAAAACCCCTGAGTACCCCCCTATCACATTTGATGCAGAGGTTGAGTGAAACAATACAATCTTACATCTTTCTGCTGTCCCTCGCTAAAGACTTTGTGTGTGTGCGTGAGTGTGTGTGCACACCCTGCATTTGCCCAATTGTATGTGAGTGCAACAGTGTGTGTATATGCAAGTGTGTGTGTATGTCAGCCCGTTTATGGCCAGTCAGCACTAATACAGGCACTCAACGATAATGAGTAATGAAGGGGCATCAATAACAGCCATGAGCTACATATCTGACAGGACAGCTTTTAATAATGGCCACCGTCAGCAGAGGCAGACAGACAGACAGACAGACAGACAGACAGACAGACAGACAGACAGAGAAAGTGATGCAAAATAGAGACAGAGAAAGAGATGACGCGTTAAAGGAAGGGAGGAGACGAGAGGATAGGAGAGTATTGATAGAGACAGATGGATAAAGATTAGGGAAGAGAAAAGGAGGGAGACATGGGGTAACAAATAGAGACAAAGAGTAGCTGGAGCCAACGTGCGATGGAGGGGATGATCAAGGATGATCCCTCCATCCATTTGTCTGTTATCATACCCACCTATCCTTAGCGGGGTTGCAAGGGGTTGGAGCCTGTTCCAGTATGCTAAGGGCGAGTAGCCTGTACACCCTGGACAGATCACTGGTGCAGATTTAAACCCAGAACTGGCTTAATGTGAGGCAACAGTGCTGTAAACTGTAAATATCATGGTAATCATGTGATCGGTGTGAAACTCTTTTAGGAGCAATACACATCAGCAGTGTCATGCTAGACATAAACACCTAGGTTTATAGTTTTCCATGAGAGATGAATAACATTTTCTCCCCGGAGACAACTGGTAAAGAAAAAACGTTGTGGCCCACCACAGCATCACTTTATATTTGACTTCTTTCAGGCAAAATGTGCCCTCTTTTGCATATAGTAAAAATAGTATTACATTTTGGGAAGTGCACTTAATCGCTTTCTTGCAAAGGGTTAGATGGGAAAATGTATACCACTGTGTGGTATCTGTGTGTTAAGTATAGAGCTAGAGCCAGAGGATGATTGGCTTAGCATACCACATAGAGGAGAAGAAGTGTGAAACAGCGAGCCTGGCTTTGTCTGAAGTTAAGAAACTGCCTACCAGCACCTCCAAACACTCTCAGCAAGAAAGTGATTAAGAAATAAAAAGATTATGAAACTATACCCATTACAGTAAAATCTTTCAACTTTTACCCCACACTGCCAGTCAATCCCACATTGCTTACCATCCTACAGTGTGTTGGGTGAAGTGAATTCACTGATGGAACACATTTCTCAGAACATTTCCTTCACCATTTACATGAAAACAGCTAACATCATGGTGAGCTGGCACAGAAAAAAGAACTGGACACTCACTGGACAATCTCTTTCTTCCTGATCTTCAATTTCCTCCTGAACACGGAGCATCCAAGATAACTCAAAGTAAAGTAATACATTAACTTTTATGCATAATTCTTTCAGATAACTTGCATCTTCACCAAACTGATATTTGTGGTTAGTTTCATGTATGCGATACACAGAGGTACTAGCATATACTCTCTGTCTTTTCCTCAAAATGCATGCATTGCACACATTCTCAGCATATAAAACTTAAACTTATCATTGCACTGAGAATTGGATTGACATTGATCTAAAGAAAATCCTGTGGCCCATTGATAATTATGTTGAAAAAATGGAGGGTAGAGAAACTGTTTAAAATTACTCAGCTTTATAGAAAGAAAAACCAAAAGCAATTAAGAGCTTTTGCAGTTTATCAATGAAATGGAATTGTGTGAAATACAACCCAGTCATTATTAGCTGGCTGCTGCTTTTTTTTCTTCTAATAATTGTGAAAAGCAGACAAAAATGGATAGGACAATTTTAATTAGACTAGAGCTATGCATTATGTTATCATATGGGCCATGATAATAAAGAATACCCATGGCCAAGCAGGGATAAAGTGTCTAATGAATGGTGTGTCTATTATTACATTAATCAAACAGATTTCACACAATTCTGTCTGACAGAGAGACAATTCAGTGGAAAAATAATATGCAGTTGTGGGAGAGGATATGTTTCTTTTCTCAGTGTCTGGTTTCATGTTTTTATTGAAAGATGCACGTGTCTGTGCAGCGGTTTCTTTTGCTTGACACACCACAGTCTTTGGACATTAAAATGCATTTGACATTCTGTGTTTGTGTGTGTGATTGTGCAAGGTTGATAGATGGACGGAGAAAGAAAGAAACAGATACATAGAGACAGACAGGAACACAGACAGATAAAAGCTCCATCGTCTGTCTTATTTAAAATGTAAATGGTTGTGTTGGGATTGGTTAGGGCTTTCACTGCTAACGAGGCACATTGTGGTGATAGATGGAGCTTTAATTCTGAAAAGGAATTGAACTACAGGCCTGGGAAACATTAGTTAAGCAACATGACACTTTTCCCATCCATCTGTGCCTCACCATCCTCCCTTTCAGCTCTTCTTTCCGTCCATTCTGCCTGTTTGGTTTACCATCAGTCAGACACCATGTCCTGTCTTGGTCATCTATCAGTCTATTGTTTCCTCCCTCTTTCCCTCCATCCACAACTTTTTCAGTTTTAAACTCGTTCATCAGACTATTGTTCCTTCCTTCATCCTTTGTTCATTCCTCCAACAGCAATGCACAATGGTGCATTTTAAGGCAATCGCCTGGTTTATAATTTCAGTCTGTTTGTCCACCACTTTGGTCCAGATGGAAATGTCTCAACAGCTTGTGGCTGGATTGCTGTGAAACTTGGCACAGATATTCATGTCCCCATCGAGATGAAGTGTAAATACTATGGTGATCTCTTCACTTTTCAGCTAGAGCCATCGTCAGGTCCAAATCTGACTGTCCAATACTTTGATTTATGACAAAATCCCTGCAAAACTAATGACATTACCATCAATTTCACTCTACTTTGGGTTTGGTGCTAATTAAGTGTTAGCTTAACTAAGGTGGTGAACATGGTAAACATTATACTTGCTAAACATCAGCATGTTGGTATTGTCATTGTGAGTGTGTTCGCATGCAGACATATGCATGCAGCTTTTAGCTCAAAGCATTGTTCATAAGAGAGCTGCTTGCATGGCTGTAGACTCTTGTTCGTACATTTCTGATAGAATTGTCTATAGTCTGTCCTAATTTATTGAAAATACACTACCGTTCAAAAGTTTGGGGTCACATTGAAATGTCCTTATTTTTGAAGGAAAAGCACTGTACTTTTCAATGAAGATGACTTTAAACTAGTCTTAACTTTAAAGAAATAC
>JAVQJD010055202.1:0-19680 GCA_036023655.1 Nannoperca australis
AGCTTTAGGAAAAAAAGTGGTTTGGTGGCACAACTTGCCCCCGGTGCAGGGTAAGTTGTGCCATTAGAGAGAATACACTGGGGTAAATTGTGCCATTGATAATTGAAGTAAAACAGATCCTTTTAAACTCACAAATGATAATGCTATATAAAAGCAAGACAAATTCAATACAAAATTACTTTAATTAATTAATTAATTTAAGGTTTATTTAAAGTTTTAACAACATCAAAGGCTATAACAAGGCCTATACCATCACATAAACACCTAATTAACTCTTACTCTTTACAGATCCAGCCTACTAGGCCTACAACTTAACATCCTACTTATCAATGCTGCAGGGAAATATGAACTTCTGTTCCCTTCTTAAATATGCTTAACTCTCAAGTCATGTTGCAGGATGAGTGAAATGAATGCCTCTTCAAAAATATGTGGTCACATGACCAACTTCTTCTATGGTTTTCTAGATAACTAGGTGGCACTACTTGCCCCGTGGCACAAATTACCCCACTCTCCCTATATGCAGCCAACAGACATGAAACTCTTGCTTTTCCTTGACTAAACAATCATTCCTAAAGGTATAACTATGAAGCCAATGTAGCTGACATACAGCTAATTGTTATAATTTCATTTAATTTTCTTTAAAACAGTAAGATTGAGCTCTGTTACAATATTCCTCCTACATGAGGTGAAGCTAGCTAAGTGACATTAGCTTGACAGTGGATATCACTGTACAGCTGTTACCTAAATCTAGCATTTAGGAAGTTTTGAATAACTGCCATGTATGTGATTACAAAAAAGAGAGGATTAAACTAGTACTTTCAATATTATAGAAGTTTCTCCACAAAATCCTTTGTGGATCCTCCTTTACATGTAGCTAATAAGCTACAATATCAAGCTAATGTTATTTGATGTGCCTTCGGTACAGATTGCAGAGGTTTGAGCCTTCCACATTAGCACATTTTCTTCCTTTGATGTCTTCCCCTCAGCCACCTACTGATAAAGTTTGTGATGTAAAAGATGTGCATCCTTCTGGTCCTCTGCAAAGAACAAGAACAAGGGATCAACTGAAGCTGAAATCGAACTGCCCTCATGACAAATACATTGCCCCCTTGAGCTAAGACAGAATTACCAAATGTTGAAAATGCAGCTGAAATAGGAAGTCACTAACTGAACTACAACTGAGCAACATAAGGACAGATTTCCAAACAGCCTTGTGAGTAAAACAGGCAAGGGGGGGATAGCAAATAGCACAGAATGTAAGGCCTGTGACAATAAAACATAAATATTAGCTAGTCCCCTATTTGTAGCCACCTCAAAGTGTGTGGCTGGCGGGTTTCCATTTTATACAATGGCATTTGGTCAGGAAGTGAAACAAAACATTCAGATACATCTCTCCATGGGAGTAGGATTAATGCAGATTGTTTCAAGCAGGGAAACAAGACTCTCCCATTTGGTTCGGATCTATGTCAGAAATCAAACAGAGGCCTCTGCGGCAGTTTTGTGTTGCTATTGCAACTGCCTGAAGCAGCTTTGATGAAGTGTATATAAAGCAGTAATTGATATGGAAAGGCTGAAGTAGAAAGAGATTTGGGGACAAATTCATATGATCAAAGAGATGCGGAGTGAAGAAGGGAAATTGACCCTACATGGGATGCTTCCCTTTAAATTGCTTTTATAAATAAGACTTTGAAATTCCCTAAATCTTTTGTCATCGCCCCACAGCAATCCTCTCTGACATATATGAATTAATAAACAGACACCAGAAGGCCAGCCTATCTATTTGTAGGTTTGCCCAGATAGCATTTGTATACACTGTACTCGCCCATTAAGCCTTCCTCCAACTGTAACATACATTTGAAATAAAAACACACACATATTCAAGGCCACAGTGGCGGACACATAGTCTCCCTTGGTTTGTTCTTTCTCATTGCCATATGCACACACATTCACATGCACACTGTAATATAACATCAGCTACTCCAAATCAGGCCACTAAATTGCGTATTCAATAAAAATGTTTTATTTTGCTACCCGCACTGTGGCGCTTGGGACAGAGTTTAGATAAATGGAGGGAGCACTTGCTGTTCTTTGAGCACAGGGCATGGAAGCATGCTGAGTGTTACTGTGATTTGCTATGACAGCCATGCCCCAGTGCAACATTCATTTAAAGCACAAAGTAAGCTTTGTCCATTTGTTTCTGTTAGAGTGTGTATGGGGGTGAGTGTGTACAGGAAGTGCAGGGACTAGATGAATGCAGAAATGTGTGCATTTCCCAGCCAGGTGGAATCAGACAGTGTCTTCTTTAAATGACAGATGAGCTTGGAGACCATCTACATACATCATGTTTCGCTAGACTGATCAGGGGTAGGAGTGGGAGCAAGGCAGAGAAATCCCTATAGTGCAGGATTTTGGACTTAATAATTTCATGAGAGGCTGAACACTGTGAGAATTACACCAGACAGACAGAAGAGCCTGCTTATTTTCAGCACCAGTTGGCTTGGTATTTTTGCTCAGTTTCCCTGGCTGCTTTTTCTGTTGAAATGCATTGCTATGTCAGACACACAAGCAGTGTGCTATTCCCTCCATTTTGTCCCATCTGTTTAACATGCTGCATTGCTAACACATTCTACAGACCCTGGCACAGTGTGTGCCAGACTCTGGTGGAACAACTGCCACAAAAGCCTGTGTATTTACACTACAATTTCTTTAATTTCCCTCCTGTGTCAAAGGATTCACTTAGAAATTGTATTACACCTGTAGTGCCAACATTTATCTCTAATCTGCTTTTGTGTTACACATCCACCACAGCTCTCCGGTCAGGTACTGACTGGATTGAGTTTCACCAGAAATGTGTAAACTCAATATAGATTTATGTTTACCAAAATTGTATTTGGATTTACTAAAACATATTGCACCATTGAAACTTGTCTTGGCTAAAGACTGAAAGGAAACATCTGCAGCCCTATCCAGGCATAAGCAATCTGTGACACCAGAAGGCCACTGTAGCATCACAGGCTAAACGATATATTAAACGTGCCAATCATTTGTAAATGTAGTGCGTCATATTTGGAGAAATATGTTTTTTATAGTGTTTTGCTAGTGAAATAGTACCCGTTTACATCACTATTATTTTGATCATGTATCAGGTCAGAAGTGTCGACGATATCTCACTACTTTACTCTTCAGTCTAAACTCCTCATGTATTAGCAAGCTAACGTAGTTTCACCTGCCAGTTTACTGTGTAACTGTGCATCTCTCTGTGGTCTGAGCTCATATTTAGGGTTAACTTCTATTCCTTTTGATTTATTGATTTGTCTATATCTATTTTTACACATTTTAAATCTGCCCAGAATGACACCAGATCTGGATGATTCATGTATTTTTCACAATGTGAGCCGTCTGACTTCTTCAACCTTTCTATCTCTCATGGCACTGGCCGTGTCCATGGCTTCGAGAACCATTTGTTATGCAGGTTCATGAGATCAAGTGGGTGTTTGTCATTCCCAGGCTCACTCCTTCACAGTGGTTGGCTGCCTGTCTCCCTGCGATACCACAGTGAGGAGAAAACAGCATGACACGGGCCGCGGTCGTCTGTCTCCCAGAAAAGGAATGTACAGAGGCCCCTTCTCACATGTTGCTCTGATTTGCTCCAATGTTACATTGATTTCCTGGCAAGATGGTCAGGCCGACAGTATTTGCTACAGCAGTTTGATTCTGCTGTCAGTCATGCAGCAGCTTCTCGTGCTCTGCTAGAGATAAAAGAGAAAAAGGGGGCGCACACACATCGACAGTCACAGCAGGCACGAGCGTGACCCCACAAATAGTGATGAGGTCATTACAGCCGACACAGCCAGAGCGGGAGACTGGAGGCTGTGCAGCAGTAAAACAAAAGACAGTACAGCATGTTCCTCAGAAAGGCCAGAGGTCAGGATGTGCTATTCCCTATGCTTGTCCTCAGCGGTGGAGACAGAGGACGGGGAGCCGGTGACATCACACAGGGCCACTTGCAGTGACTCACAGACACTAATTATGGTTTCAACCTCCTGCTCTCGCTCAGTTTGACTCCTCTCCACCTCGCAGCTGACATTTCCACCTGTGACATTTTGACAATCTCTCTCAAATCTCTCGTTCTCTCTTGCTTGAACTTTTTCTCTCACCTCACTCTGTGTGTGTGTGTGTGTGTGTGCGTGTGTGTGTGTGTGTGTTACTTTATCTCTTGGACACACATGCACATCCTGTATGCAACGATTAAATACTATAGCAAAAATTATATTCCATTTAGTTCTTATGTCATCCTTTTCTCTGTCTAGCTCTCCGTGGACCTTGCCCTCTATGGAAACCACACCCGTTAAGAGCAGAGAAGCCATTGTGAGCTGTATCTAGAGGTTATAGACTGAATGGTTATAACGCTCTGCCACTTGACTGGGAAAAAGTGTTTACTGTAGTAAATCAAGGCCTTTTTTTTGGTCGGATCTGTTGATAACCTGTTAAAGGATATTTCACCCCATATCCACCGCAAGACAGGTGAATAGAGAGTGCTTGAAAAGGAAGATGTGGAAGGATGAGGCAGCGAGCAGCAGGGACTATAACAAGTAAACTTTGTGAAAAAAGAGGTTTATATATATATAAAGAGAGAAGAAAGTAGTGTAATAGGGAGGGTTTGGTCTGCAGCAGCAGTGGGTGGGTTTCTGTTTGCGCTCCCAGTTAGCTCTCAGCTGCCTGATATGAAGGAGCCTTGGCAGAGCAGTCAGCCAGCAGCCAGCACACCTGAGGAGTAAACATGACAGATGCTGATAGACCCTGACACAGACTGATAAGCACTCTCCCACAATCCCCCAGTGCTGTCCACAGTGGTGCAGAAACCTTATCGTGTGGTGCACCATGCCAAGCCTGCCTCCCCTTACATCGCCACCATCGCTGCCACTGTGCGACCACCCCGATAGGCAGGTGGCACAGAGTGATCCACTCCTAAAGTATGACGTAGGCTGCACACGCTCAACCTGGTGGGGCTGGAAATTATACTTGACTCCTGCAATTATTCATCACATCTTGCTAACCGGCCTATTTTATTAACATCCTGAGACTTGATTGAGCACCACTCCAAATCCAACTGTAATGATGTAGAGAGGGCTATTGTAGAAAGAGAAAATGAATGATGAGATGTCAACATTCCACCAGTTATATGTAAATTGGCTAATAAAGATACCTCTATAAAATGACGTGTAGGCCGTGAAATATTAAAATCAGACACAGAGGCTGGTTAGCGTAAAATATTTCTATGCAAGGAGCGGTGATCGCAGTAGTAAAAGTGCACACAGTGGTAGCAGATGTAGTGGTAGCAGTAATAATAATCATAAATGTGCACGCAGATACAGTAGAAATTGTATTGAGCAGTAAAACTGAAGAACTGTAAGTAGATTTAATAAAAACTAGACCTGCAAGCAGTTATACCAGGGTCCAAGACATTTGTTTTAATGTGTAGGCTGGCTCAGACAAGAGTTTTTCAAGCGTTTTTTCCAGCCTTGGACCACTAAAACCGGTGGCGTCCATGTCTTCACCAAAACTTTTCTCAAGAAATCATTTTTCACCTATTTTACAAGTGTTGATATGTCTTTCAGTAGGTACAGCGCTCTGCGTTACACTATGCAATATATTATTGCACATGTTTATTATAAAAAAAACATGTGTTTTTCTTGCTCACTGAGACGTAATAGCAGTGGAATTAGTGAAAGAAGTAGCACTATTTACAAAGGCTAAAATACGACCTCGATATTAATCCATAACACCTCTTAACTCTTGGTGTTGCCCGCTGCTGCTTGTTAAAATGCTTATAATTTCTATTGACCTGTCTCCATTGATCTCTCTATCTGTTTATACACACACACCTAATCAATTATAACCTGGCTCTAACTGATCCCTATCACTCTCAATTACGCCCATCAGAGTTTGGTCTGCTGATACCCTCCGGCCTCTGAATATGTGGACTCTGCATCATGTTAACTGGAATCGGATCCTCTGGTGGGCGGACAGGCTGGAATCAATAAGCGCAGAGAGGATCCCAGTGCAGCAGCAGCACACAGCCGAGAGTGGGCAGGTCATGCTGCCGCGGGCGAACAGACAAGTGAATCCACTGGGAAAGACATATCTCAGCACCAAACAACAATGTACTATACTATCCTTTTCTGCGTGACTTCTTAATCCTGTACTTGTCATTGCTATGGGCAATAAACCATTTTGCTGTAACCAAGTGATTTAACCTCTCGGGATCCCTGAAGTTGTGGAAAAGTTATAGTCAAAAGAACATAAAGCCATTCCAGGGAATAAAAAAAACAGAGTATACAGTATATTATAGTGTGGAATAATACATAATGAAAATGTGCATAACCTGACATCTACAGCACTGTTATTCTCAAGCACATGTCATCATTAGTCCTGAAATAACAGCTCTGAAAGGCTTAAGAATCCTTTCTGTTCAGCTGACTGAAGGAGAGACATCCCTCGCAGGGAGGCTTTCACTTAAAAAAACACCCCCAACATAATCACCAGTGAGTGCTGAAAGGTCAAAATGGCAGTTCATGCACAGACAGTACAAGGCAGTCAACATGCTGCGACGAGCGATTGTTGATCTGCATTTTAAATGCAGCTTTGCGTGGCGTGGCGAAAAAACTGCTCAACCACAGGACAAAGGTGATCAACCTCAAAAAAGTACTCATCTTCTGGTGCGCTTGCATCCTGAGAGGCAGTGGTTTGTTGTGGTTTTCAAAAAAGCGGTGCAGGTGGGGAGACTGTGAAATTGATGATGACTCAACCGCTGCATTAGGCCTTGTTTGTCAAAATAAATAAATAAATAAATATCCGCTCTGCTCCACCCTCTATTTCACTCAAGAGGAAAATGGCCCCGTCTGCAATGATGGCATAAGGACTGCGTGTCATATTTAATGCCAGTCATTTTCTGACATGTTGGTCGGTCCACAGAGATGTTGTGCGTAATAGCCAGAGGCATAATGGTTATGGTAGGAGTGGGGTTAATAAAAAAATAAGAAGGGCTGGAACTGGAGTGAGCAGGAAAGCCTGCTGTCTGCGCCTCCATCTGAGCTGCTGGGTTTTATACTGCACTCTCTGATCCTTTCTGGCTGCACCATTCGCACATTCATTCTGAAAAATAGAGCTGCATCTGTCACATTGTCACTCAGTGAATCTTCCTCCATCTGAATTACCTCCTTCAAATATCCAAAAGGTGGCGGGGGGGGGGGGGGGGTGAAGAAGTCTCGTCTGCCCATTACTCCAAACTCGACCGGTAGAGGTGAAACCAGAAACCAGCAGCCACTTTTAACAATCAAACATGCGTGACAGGTCATTTTCTCTCCTGAATTAGAAGTGCTAGCTCCGAAGTGTGAGCAGGCAGGCAGCAGGGCCGGGCCGCAGCAGAATGTGACAATTGGATGGCAAAGACACAGGCATTTCACAACTAGAGGCACAGTGGAGAGAATTAGCGACTACTAATAAGATCAGCGGGTGGCAGCTGTTCACTCACCATCTTGAACATCTGTTTATCATATCAAACAATTCAGGGAATTTACAATTCAGAGGGAGCCATTCTGCGGCGGCACATAACAAATGTTTACATGTTGCAAAAATGGAAATCACACATCGATCCATCATTTCTGCTTCTTCTCCCCCTGTCATCTTCCCTCAGCGACTGGCGTCAAGTGCATACTGAAGACACCCTGCTTCTTTAATATGCACTTCATGCAAATCATGTTGAATATGCACGTCCACTCGGGCTGTCAGAGATTCATAAATGTGGGTAATGAAAAATGTTAGCATGGGTCATATTCAGGCCAGGCGTTGTGAACTGAAAGGTTAACATCCAAACCAGTGTACAGAAGAGATTGACAGACATGGTTATGGGCAGATATTTCCATTTTGCATGAAGGGTTATGGTTATGTCTAGTCTCTTCTGGGCATAAAATCCAAATACGCCTATATTCATACCTTTTGCTCGGTGAATATATGCTGTACATGTGCGTGACCGTAACGTCAGATTATTGCAAGAGACCACCCAGAAAAGTAAAGTATATGGTGTGATTGCCCAGCCATGACCTGTGTGAGAAATAAATTACAATGCTGACAGAACATCACATCCTCTTAGCTCGAGGAGAGCTGAAAGACGAGGGTCCGTGACACCATTTCTCTGCGGATTGTTAAATGCCACTATTTGATCTTTTCCATTTCTGAGAATTATTTTTTTCCCCGCTGCCCATAAGCACTGTGCTGCGCAAAGCTACATTTACGGTAGGCCAGTCAAATACTGAAACAGCCGCTGACCTCCACCATCGAATTATGCTCCCTGTGAATCTCCAAAGCAGAGTTTGGGGTTGTTTAACCCACTTTAACTCAAAGTTGCGACTAATACCTTCGTTTAGCCTCATTGTGTGTCTTCAAATCAGCCGGTGGCTCATTTAGTTCTTTCTCCTTCACCTTCAACGTATTCCTCAAACCCTTGAAGACAAACTCACAGACTCTTCCTCTCCCACGTTCCTGCGTCGCCACCGACAGCTCGTGCATAACGACGAAGATGTCGAACGCAGAGCAAAGATCAGGGCTATCTGTTTGAACATTTTCTGTGTTCACTCTTTGATTTGTCTTTTTGTTTGGCAAAGGCTGCTCCCCCGCTGCGCCTGCCTTACGCTGGCTTCTCTTTTCTGTTCCAGCTGTACTCTCCACTTCAAATGGCATGGCATATTCAATTAGATATGCCCCAGCTGACAGCCTGATCAAGGCTGCATCTCGCTTTTTTCAAAAGAAAAAAAAAAAAAATTCTGCTGCGACTGGAGAGCTCCGCCCCGGGGAGCAGCACAGACACCTCCTGTCGCCTCACTGCTCACCTGCTCTATGGCTTCTCTCAACAGCCACTTTCAGTTTTAGCCGTGGTGCAACACCGCCCCCACAGGTGTGTTCGGGTTTTGTGGCATCTTTTTCACTCGATGGTGGAGAGAATGACTGTGATTTGTTGATTGCACTATCTTGCCTCGGGAGAGTTGGCGTCACATATGATATTGAGAGATGTTAAATCCCAACAGTGGAAGGGGATCTTTTTATTCATAGTGTGACATAATAGGGTTCTGGGCTTTTGTGCAAATTTGGCCTAACATGACTTTTGTTGTACTAAATGAGGGTGCAAAAATATCTTTCCCTTTAAAAACAAACTCTTTCATGTTACAGGACATAAATGCTACGTATCCTCCGGAGACCGTCACTGAGGACCAGCTGTGCACAGATGTTTGATGGATTCCTCTGCATGCACAGTGGGATTTATGAAATGTAACATTGTGCCAACCAACACAGTACATGCTGAATACCAAAAAGCATTATGCAGGATATTACATTTTTTTCTCAATTTTGTCAGTTCTCATTTCTGGCTCTGCACTTATTACTTCAGCTGTGAAATTACACGGTGACTAAGAGGTGGGAGCGCAGATCGTCTTACTAACTTTTCAAATAGGTGAGGCATTTCATATTCTCCAGTCGTCCAACAGATGAGAGTCCTGGCTGTTAATATTCAGGCTGATATTGTTTATTAGAATACAGCCTTTTGTGCTGTTCACGGGTCGATAACCTGCCTTCTTGCTGGTAAACTCTGGAAAGTGTGCAAAATGGAAAATTGTGATGCACAGTGTCTGCCTAAGAAGTCTCTACCTTAGGAGCATTTGGAGACAAGATATGTATATACTGTTCATAAGAATTGCAAGGTAAATGTAATTTAAAAAAAGAAAAAGGTCAAATTGGATTTGACTTTCCAACTCCTTTATAAACCAGAGCTTAACAGTATATTGATAAAATCTTTAAATATCACCACTGGATTTGCATTTCATGGTTTGGCGCATTATCAGTTGCACTGGCCTCTACTGAGGTTTAAAAGTGAACACATGCATGAACAGATACAGTTGCACCTCTGAGACACAAGACATTACCGATTACAGCTTGGAAAAAATGTAAAGAAATTGACATGTATTACGACGTGAAGCCAGTTCTATGACATCATAATAGCAGCAAAAATATTGAACTATTTTAGAAACATTCACAACACATTTGTGCCAATTCAAAGCTACAATGATGCCTTACCTTCCTATATATTTGGTATTATTTGCACCTTATCACATTACATTTAGGTGACATTTAGCAGACGCTTTTATCCAAAGCGACTTCCAAATCAGGAGCAACTGGGGGTTCAGTGTCTTGCTCAAGGACACTTTGACACATGGACGCGAGTAGCCGGGGATTGAACCCTACAATTGATGGACTACCTGCCCTGCCTCCTGCGCCACAGCCGCCCCCACCTTATAGATTCAGTTCTTTAAGATTGCCCACTCAGACTGCATTAGACTAAGACAAAGACTTGCATGTCTTTACTATATGACCACCAACTGTTTTTACCCCGCTGGCAGCAGAGCCTAAAGACGCTGATAGTAGATCTGCCAAATTGCCATGAGGTTTGCTGTGAATATTCATGGTCCCCAGCTGCAGAGTTCTAATGCTTTTGGTGACTCTTAATACTTTTTCCTCACTTCTTAAGCTTAGACAAAGCTCAAGGGGGCTCATAATAAATGAAAAGAAACAAGACAGATGAACATTACATTTATGCTACAGAGTAAATGAGTGAAACCAGGGATGTAGCTAACTTCTAATTACAGGATTCATACAGCTTTTAAAGAGTAAAATTCAAGCACTTTCAAGGTACCTTAACCAAGATTTATTAAAGCCTTTATCATCACATCCAAATTGTTATTATAAATGCAATTGTGAAAAATGAAGTTTACAGAATTCCTTTAAACCTAGTCTCAGATAATTTTACCTTCTGTTCATATTAACTTTGATTGTATTTTTGGTCATGCTTATTTAATGCTTCCTATTTCCTAAGAGTAAGGAATCAACAGGAGATTTGTCTAGCTTTAAATGACCAGTAAACACAAGAAAAGAACTTTACTTTTACATTTTGTTGAAGATCAAGCATTTTTCAATGAGCATATTCAAGTTCATGCATTTTCCTAACCATGAAAATATAATGCTAAAATTAAGCCTTTTCAAAACGTTTCAGACGTTGTACGAACCTTGTGATTAGAAAATCATTTTGTTCAGTACGTGTGGTGTTGAGTGGCTCGAGTAACCCTGCAGAGTCACACCAAACACTCAATGAATGGAAACTCTTCTGTTCTGCCAGAAAACATGATGGACCTTTTGTTCACAGCAGAAAAAGCACAGGTGTTTCTAATAACACTAACTAATTCTAACACCCTGTTCCATTTAAATGTCCCAGTAATGGTACAATGAGCCGAACTGCAGCAGGACCCTGGAACTAGCTCACCTAGATGGAAAGAGGTCGTCATTAGTGTTATTAATTACACCTGTGCGTTTCCTGCTGGGACACGTCAGCCCGAGAACGAGTCAAACGCTTCTGCTTTGGCTGGGAGTCGTTCACAAGCGACTCGTAATACAAGGTTTCCTTGGAGGTGAAAGTAGCCCGAACATTACACACTACACATTCCTCTGCAGTGTGATACGAGTAAAGTCTTTATCGTGTGCAATAATAGAGCAATTTCTCACAATCTCCCCTGAAATCTATAGAGAAATTAATGTTTGCTAAAATCATCAAATTCTATATTGAGGCTTGGCCGCGGGAGCATGCTTATTCCATGGTGGGTTGGGAATTAAGCCCTGTTTGACTGGAACAATTGAGCCAGCCAGGTGCTCCAAGCTGGACTGTAATAATGCTCAGCGTATAGTGCACAGCTCATTTCTCCAGGGAATACACAGAAACGGGAAGGAATCCTAGAAAACACTGTATAGTCTGTTGATGTTTGTGGCTGTAGATATCACTGTTTTCTAGTAAAAGGAATAAATGAATTATTGAGGATTTTCTTAACCTCTCCAGTTACTATTGCCTAAAGAACATGAGGGTATAATGAACAAAACATCCGGTAATTATCAATACTTAGAGCTGCTTTACACCATAGCCTCTTAGTCACTGCATAATTTCACAGTGAGTAAACTGCTCCTGCCTTTACTGTTGCTTTTTTTCTTTTCCCCCCTGAATTCATCTTTCCGTTTTTTCTTTCTGTCTCTGGCTGCTGCACTTTTTTGTATTTTCTTTTATTTGCCATCACTCAGCCAACACCGGACCCGCTCAGTTGAAATTGAGGGAGAATGTGAATGAGCTGTGCGTTTGCTCACAGCCCTTTTGAAGAACCTCTTGGTCTAACAATTGAAAGCAGGTAAACCCAGAGGAATGTTTCCATGCCAACAGTGCGCCTTAACATCTTCAATTCACTTATTGTCCCTATAATCTAGGAGATGGATGGGAGACCTCGGTGATGTGCCTGGGCTGGCAGTCAGTCACAGAAGCACTTTGGATCCCAAGCCATCACACAAGCGCTCCCTTCTGATATGCTCGGACTAGCGTTTTGTTCTGGTTTACTTTCATGTGGCTGTACCTCAAAGTGTGGACACGATAATATATTTATAAGGGAGCATGTACAAGCTTGACACGCACACGTGGGTGCACATACCCTCACTGTGCACGCGAAGACACATGCATCCACTGCTGGTAGAGATGCAGAGGCCTCATCGTGTCGTTGAAGCGAAGAGGCATTAATAACGTTGGTTACAAGATGTCACTAAATGCTTTGAGTACGTTAGTCTGAGCCCCTATCTGCATTTGAATATTGGCTGAACCAACACCCTTTTTTTATTTACAACGAAGGAAAAGATGATTTACAGTGTGAAACGGGTTGCTCGCAGTGACAAAACCCACATGGTGTTGAGCCCCAAGCATGCAGCTTTACTGAGCTTTTTTTGGGGGGGGGGGTTAATGAAGGTTTAATGAAGTATGCTTTCCAGTTGTTTAATGCCAACGGGCATTTTTGGAGCTTTCTCGATACTAGAGGCTAAAGGTTATAGTACCTTGGCCTCAGCTGCTACAATTTTGACCATTCTTTTTTTAATGTGCCTTTTACCTTGTTGTGAATTGTAAACTGACAAAGTTAATGACACCCTGGTGAAAAAAGTTTAATAGCTAAAAGTCCTCTTTTCTTAAACCAGAGGCAAAAAAGACTAGTGAATATAAACTTTAATAAGCATTTATCAAGTGGTCTCTGGTTTTCTGAAAAATAAATACCCGACGATCTTTGAAAAACCTAGAAGGTTGTTTTAACAACATGTGCTGCTGTTTTGGAGGCATTTCCAAAATGCTGAGACTCTTTTAACCATCTGGATGAAAACATATCTCTGCATGATTTATAAAAAAGAAATTGTGCCTCTTTTTGAGAATCCAAACAAAAGTTTTAGCCATAAATTATATATTTTCTTGCTCAATTTGAACTTGAACCAAAATGTTACATTGGTGTATATTGGTGTTATTTTCCAATGTTTTATATTTTCATACAAAATGATGTGTTCAGACTTTTTGTGTTTTAGAAAAGGGGCAATTTACTTTGTGTGCAACAGGCACAATATTGCTTTCACCCAGAATGTTAGAAGAGTCTTGAAGGAATCTGGAAATACCTTCAGAACATTGGTAATTGTTAAACAACTGTCTCTCGGTTTTTCAAATTTTGCCAGGGATGTATTTTTCAGGGGAAATTGAATGCTTCGCTCTGTGCACAGCATTGGCATGAGAGGCACAAACTGGTCTGACTACACAAAGACACTGAACAAGAAAGAGCCTTCTTGAGAATGCTCAGGTTGGATGAAACAGACTCTTCAGCATGTCTTATCAGTCGGTTGTCTTGGCAGTGGTGGCAGTAGTGTGCTGGAGAGGCAGCATAACAAAAGCATTAATACACTGGTGGAAAAAAATTGAAACTGAACTAAAGATCAAAGACAACACCTTCCAGGCGCCTCCGTAGTGGACTGACGCAACATGGAGCACTTGTGTGTTCAGCTCCCTCAGTCCAACCAGCCCAGCCTCTGTCAGCCTGCGCTCAAGCTGGGTTCCTGCACACACAGCCTTAACAGACTCTCCTTTATGCATATGGGTTAGAGCTTTTATAATAAATACATACACGTTTTATGTACAGACATGCTCCATCTAACAATGCTCATGAGTCTTGCAGATTTGTGGTCTGTGGCTCAAGATTTGTGCCTCTATTTGAAGTTTTGGATCAGATAATGATGCCGTTACTGGTGTGTTAGGTTTGAAGTGTACTTACATATTGCATGTCTTCTTTCTTTCTTTTTTTTTATGCTTCAGAGTGTGTGTCTATATTTCATTGCTGCTGACATTTGTTCATTTTGTATGTACACTGGATTATCAGTGCCTCATTACAAAAGGTACTATTGCTGCAATTTTTCACACATCATTATTTTTATACTGTATGTTCTTGTTAACCTTACCTTTTCTGCAAACGTATTTATTCTTTGCCACGTTCAAATTTCCCCAAAGGGATCATTAAAGTTCCATCTTAATCCCACTGAGCAGCACAGAGGGATATGTTGTTTATGATAAACAGGACTTTACCAAACGTAATCTATTTGTTGCCTCAGATTAAATAGGACCAATCCCAAACCTCTGGCTGATTAATCATCAAAGTGCGAGGCGTGATCTAAATATACACACTGCAGATTCAGCATGAATCAAAGTAAATGTTTCAAAAGGTTTGGTTTTTTTAAATCACAGTAACAGTATATCTGCCTGGGTGAAATAGTTTCAGTGCTCTTTCAACCTGTCTGGAGGTTCATCATCCTGTCTGAAAAACCCTCACATTAACATACTTTGTGAACCGACCTTAAATTCAGCTTCTGCTACTTGAAAGGAAGGAGTAAAATGGCTGGTTTTCTGCATATTATGAATACCGGAGAACACCTGACCACATAAATAGAATTTCTTTTGGTTTTGTTGATATTTTCATTGGCACTGGTCTTCAATCGAGAATGTGAAGTGTTGCTGCCATCTAGTGCTTAACCTTTTGTTTAAAAAAAAAAGAAGAAAATTACTGTATATATTATATATATATAATATATATACAGTAATATAATATATACAGTATATATATATTATATATTATATATATATACACATAAACACACAAGTGTTTTGAGAGAGCACAAAACAAATTCTGAACACTACTCAGTCTGCAAGTCAACATTTGAGAGGTCGGTGCTTGTGTTGGGCTCAATATTTAAAGTCTGAGAGCCTGAGTCACAAGGCACTAAGCAATTAGCCACACTATAGGGGACCTATCAGATTTCACTCATTTTGAGCACAAGCAATATCTCAGCAGGTTACTAATTCTTGGAAATGTGTGTGGGGGAGGAATGCGTATCATGTGAATGCATGCTGATTTATAAATTAATCCGTTGCTCTACACAGCAGTGCTGTTCATTATCATGTACTGCTGCAGGAATCAGAACTAAATTTCTCTTTATGGGTTGTTAATAAAGAAATAACCACTTGAGCTAAAATAACAGCCTTGACGTTTAGATTCCATATTATTAATGGTGTTTAGCACCCAAGCAGTCTGGTTTGTCACTAGACTGGTATTTATGGCTGGTCTGTTATGGTTCTTATGTCACATAACTGCTATTCTATTCCTTGTGCTCCCCCCACCCCCCACCAATCTTGTTGATGCACTGGTTTCCATGGATACACACCCGTGCCCTGTTGCACTAATTATGCAGGTGCCTACACATATTACCTAAATAGTGGAAGGAGTCACACAACAGTAATAAATATCTTCCTTAAAATAATTCTTATTTTAATGTATTGTTTTATCTACATTATGCTGCTGCTATTTTGCACACATTTGCATAGTGATTGGATTTACATTTTAAATGTATATTTATAGAGCAACATAACAGCAATCAGTTAACTAGTTGAATCAACACCATCAAAAATGGAACATTTCAAATGTTCTTATTGAAGAACTGCTGTACCCACAAGGTGTGTACATTTTAGTTTAAGGAATTATTAGATATAGCGTACACAATACTTCATACTTAAGACCTCATGGTGTCTCAACATGAAAGGTCCATCTACCATTGTGTTGAGAATAATTGTCCGTTTTAAACCAGCAGTCAGAAATTAATTCTGGTAAAATTGTATAATTTACATCCCAAGTATCTTCTCAATGTAAGCGTTGTGCCCAGAGATGAATAATCAGCATGTTAGTTCTCTGTTCAGATATTAATGATGTATATCAGTATTGTACAGCACTTTAGTTGGGTGTAGTTAGGCGTGGTAATTTGTGAGTTACAGTGGCTGACCGCTGTGTTATATATTCTCATGTTTAGATTGTGACAGTCACATCTTCCCTTCATATTATTAACAATGCGTGAATAAAAACAACACGTGTAAATTGGACAAAAAAACACATTTATTTGCGGTGCTGAATTATCCCATCTTGGCCGGCCTTCCAAAGGTCACTTGAACCATCTGAGGATGTCAGTGCGCGGCATTTAGTCCAGCTGTGTGAAAATAAAGTTACCATGCCGTTAGTATAAATTACAATCATATGCTGTCAACATTGTACCATGAATTCCCAATCATTTGGTCTATTTTAAGGTGAAACCAACAAAACTGAGTAAATTACTGTGCAAAGGATGCTGAAAACCTGCAAAGAACTTCACTGAAGCTGCTTACATTGTTTTTATAACATGTAAAAGTTTAACATGCTGTGGTGAGGTCGTGCTTCACTAGAAAACTCAGCAACAAATGTGTTTACAAAGGGCGTTTACTTAGTTGTAAACTAACGTTGTGTAAATGATCACCAATTGAATTTGAGATGGACACTACATACCTTCACGAAACCGATGTCTTTAGCGTACTGCCTGAAGCACTGGCGGCACATGTTGAGCCCGTATTTACGGATCAGACCGTGTCTGTTCGAGCATACCCGGCTGGAATGAAGGGGTAAATCGGTTACTCTTTACCTTTGCATCAAAGGGTAAAATATGTCTATAGCCACCGTTCATTCACGCAAACTACAGGAGCGGAAGTGCACATACTCGGAGCTGGTCATCAGTTGGTATGCCGTTCTCTGTGCATCACGGTTAAAGTTAACACTAAACATACTATTTCCAATACATTATTACTATTATTACAACTCCAGAACTCCCTGATGAACAGGTTCCATTTTCTGGAGAACCAACATGTAGTTTCAGTTCAAAAACAGTGAGAAGCTAACTGAACACAATGCTAGTGGTATTAGCGTTAGCAACGAGCATCCTCCACCGCCATATTAGCTCAGGAGGAGCTTCCATGCGGTGCACGTTTGGTTTTAAATTCTTAAGTATTAGAACCCACAAAACACCCAACAACTGACTCGCTTTAGCACACATATCAGCAATCGACGCATTAAAGGCGAAACTGACCAGGATCGAGATCCCTGTCCGAATTTTCTGGGGTGACTCCAATAGAGTTGCTGATGACCCATCTTGTCTCTTTCGCTCGAGCGTTGGAAAGGAAGAAAGAGTGACGCGCGTGCGCAAATGAAGCTTTCAGATGCTGTATTTCCGGTGGTGGAGTTGTTGTATGGTGCCTTCTAGTGGCGGAGAAAACCGCAGCTTGTAGCGGGACAGCGATTAGCTATTTTTAAAAGCTAATCGCTTGAATGTAGTGAAAATAATCATGTATCAAATGTATTAACAATAAAAAAATGGTTTACCTAAAAGAGAGGAGCATCCTTTTAAGAAAATGAAGTAGAGTACATTTATGGTAACTTCTTATTAGTTTTTGTACCACTTTGAAAACAAAATGCAAAAGCAAACTATAATATCCAAAACTGCACAGGCAAAATCAACATTTTAGTAACTTAATATTTTATATCTATTTTTTATCTATTATATTTCTTTTTCGAAAGAAAAACAAATTTCCTACCTATATTGTTGTTATAAACGATTTCATAAATAAATAAAAAACGACTGCTGTAAATGAATAAGACAACCGCTGGAGCTGGACAGTGAGTAATGGAACAACTCCTACAGTAGATCTCTGTGACAGCAGCCCCCATGGTGATTTAACTACGATATATTTTCTCATTCACAGCTTTGCAGCTACCTAGCGGATATTTGAACGGTATATTCAAATGAAACTGTTAGATCAAAGCATTGATGCTCTGGTTTCCAGCTTAGGGAGACAGTTGTCTGTGTGTACTGACCACTATCACTGAAAGAGCACAGCGCAGGCTAAACTCAGTTTTAGGGTGGATTTACCATTTTAACGTATATATGTATACATCGAGCGTTGGTATGAACTTGTGAAGTGCTTAAAGGTATAGTAAACCTGTCCCATGAACCAAAGACTGTCAGCCGCAGGGATACATTATATTTAGGGTGTCTTGGGTGCCCCCAGCTGGACCAGTGCATTGTGGGACAGCGGCAGGCAGTGGTTCTGTATTTGGGATTTTTCACAGCTAGCAGAGAGTTGCGCTTCCATACATCCAGCTGGAAGGTATGGAGGAGAATGGGACGCCACCGTACTGATGTTTTTTGCTGAAAGTATCGAACGACTTCTCCAGTATTAGGTAGGTGGTGTAAATATGGTTGCTCTGCTTCGCCGTGGACGCGGTTGTTGACGAGCTTCGGTTTGTGCGGGCTGCTTGTAAGTTGCTAGCCGAAGCCGTTGCTAACTTACTGTTAGCATTTTCAGGATGCTCGCTGTCATAAACGCCAAATGTTGTTTTCGGTTGATACGGTAGCATTTTATATCAGTCGGAGAAATAACGGGAACGGTGTCTTGTGCTAAAATCAATAGAAGCTGTCGGTGTCGGTCGGTGTGCCTGCTAGCGGCCAATCCAGGACAGAAAAACTAACGGTTAGCAGGCTTCAAGTGAAACATTGCACATATGGACGAGCGAGGAAACACGGTAACGTTAGACACAGACCCTGCATAGATTAAAGCGGTTCATGTTATAGTAAATGACATACAGGGGATAAAGACGGCATTACTTTCAGCTGCAGAGCAACGTTTCACTTGATTGAGGTAAGCTCCAACTGTATGGAAACCATTGAACATGGGGAATAACAGCCGTGTAGGGATGTGCACATTGCAAACGTATCGAGTATAGAGGTTAGATAGCTTTGCTATTTCATCAGCCATAAACCACAGATCTTGCTGCGTTGAAGTGCATGTTTACTGGTAGCATTTGGTTGACTTTGTTGCGTTTTATAATGGATACAATGAATGTGTTCATAAATATTTCCCAGGCAGTGTCAGCGCCACGTACAGTGGCCATTCAGTTGAGTAATGACAGACGAAGGGCTCAGGTAGGAAGCGAGAGAGACCACCAATCTAATAACGAAGAAAATATGGACGGTTTGTTCTGCAGATCTAAGCAGAAATGGTTAATCAATAATGATAATGCAGTTAAGGACACATTTATGCAGAGGAAAATATATAAGTATGGAGCAAAGCTCAACTGATAATATAACTAAAAAGGAGGAACAGAGGAATAAGCACCAGAGTGAAGCCTGTATAAAGTCATGTTTGTGCTTTTGGTGGTAGTTTTCCATGCTGACAAGTGTCCCGCTCATGTGAAAGGAAGTGATTGCTGTTGTTGTAAGTGTGCTTCCATCAGACCTGGGCAATTCAGAGGAAATCTTATGATAATGATATAATCTTATCATGTTGTCGGTTTACAGATTCCTTTTTTGGGGGGAGGGAGGGGGAGGGAGGGGGGGGGGGGG
>JAVQJD010055205.1:0-11421 GCA_036023655.1 Nannoperca australis
GTGCCAACCAAGGGCAGAACCTCTTTAAGCAGCCTAGTTGGGATAGGGTCCAACAGACACGTTGATGGCTTTGATGAAGAAACCACCGAAGCCAGTTGATCAAGGTTGATGGGAGAAAATCAGTCCAAATGTATATCATGTTCCACAGCCGTCCCTAAGATCTCTATGCTTGAAGACAAGTCAGTACCAGCTGAGGGCAGAAGGTGCTGAATTTTGTCTCTAATAGTTGGAATTTTATCATTAAAGAAGCTCATGAAGTCGTTGCTACTGAGATCTATAGGAATACATAGCTCATGACTGTCTGTCAGCCTGGCTACAGAGCTGAACAGAAACCTGGGGTTGTTCTTATTTTCCTCTATTAATGATGAGTAGTAGGCTGCTCTGGCATTACAGAGGGCCTTCCTATAGATTTTAAGACTATCTTGCCAGACTAAACATGATTCTTAATTTCCTTTCAATTTTTTTAATTGTTTATTTTAATTTGTGGGTTTGGGGTTTGTACCCTGGAGCTAACCTGATCTGTTTTGTTATTTTCTTCAGAGGGGCAATAGAGTTGAGTGTCATTCGCAGTGAGCCTGCAGCACTATCAACAATATGATCAATTTGGGAGGGACTTAAGTTTGCATGGGAGTCATCACTTTGCGATTCTGTCTGCCACTGGGTAGATCTCCTGGGAAATTTTTGAAAAGCTGTCTGTTTCCACTTAAAAAATGGAATCTTATAAACTTAAGGGATTTACAAGGTAATATCAGTCAAAGGAGGCTCCAATCCCAGCTGACATTTGGCGGGAGGTGGGACACTCTGGTAAGGACACATTTTAATTATTAGTTACTAAAAATAAAGGGCACCCCCACACCTACTGTATTGTCATGCCTCATCCTAATGTTGTCACACTAGGTTATCATTTTTTTTATTGAAACAGAGATTAAGAAGATGTATTTTCAAAAGAGAACACAAAAAATTTACTAAATAGAAAATGATACCATTCATTCATAACTTTTGAGATTTATGAATAAATGGCTTATACTTATGTAGCGCTGACCTGCTTTGCCATGCCATTTTCTCTGTGATTTTGTCTGCATTTGGGTCTTGACCCAAAACTGTCCCAGTTTTCCACCAGCACTTAAACGCATTTACGAATCTTTGGAGCTGGGAACAGTGTTAATATAGTCTCAAAATCCTGAAAGTGAATGTAACCTGATATGTGCAAACAATTTTGAGACATTTGTAAGCGCAGGGTGCTTTTTGAAGGTAAAAAGGATCAGATCTGAGTTTAAAAAAGTAAAATATATTAATATTCAAATTGCTTGGTATTTGTATGTGGATTGGAACACACATTTATGAGAACCAGAAATTATGCATATATCATTGTTTACATTTACAAATCTTGTTTTTATTTTAAAAATCTTATGTTTTACTTGCAGATCATGTAATACACATTTGAAGACATTATTGAGACTATATTCACTCCATACTTCTGCATCTTTGTGGAAGTGCAATACTGAGTCACTCAGTATTTTTTATGTTGTCTCATACACATACACTCAGTGACCAGGAAAAGGAACACCTGTACAATTTAATGCCGTCCAATATAAAAGCCTACAATACATTTTAATATTATGGCAGCTTAATTTTGAGTTATTACCTTTTCAGTAGTTTGTGGTTGTAGTCTAGTTTGTTTGTAAATACATTTTTAGAATATCTCAAAAACAAGAGTTAATGAAAATTTGGTCCAGAGAAAAAGGCATGGACTTCATAATATCGAGTACTGAACCATTTTTCAACAGCTGTGCTGTTTTTGCACAGTGTGGCATTATATGGCATGTGTTTCTTGACTGGCCACTATATCTTGATGCTGAAAATTTTAAAACATTTTCTAGTATATTTCTAGTAACACATTTAGAGGATTGTGGAGCTTTGTCAGAGGTACTGTATGCCCACTCACAGTTTGTGATCGTGTTTTATTCGACTGCACTATTAAAAAAATGATTTCTTAAATTTTGGCCACTACCATTTCTCCATAGAGGGGAAAAGAATATTAAAAATATGTCTATTGACATATATAGCAATCCAATGAAATACCGGTATAGCTCCTCAATCTTTCTAAACACACAATAAAAATAGTCAATACTGTTAGTCAATAGTTGTCAAATAAATGTGGTGCCATATGAGCTGTACAGCTAAATAGTGTATATTTGACAGGTAGAACTTTTTTGTATGACTTTAGAAAGCTGTGTGTATGTGTTTATTCTTCATCGCTGCTGCTTTGTCATTGTGCAGGGTGACCGCTAAATCCAGGCCTCCTCTCTGTGGAGGAATTCTGCTCTGATAGTGATTAACCAGTGACTCCAGTAGGAATGTCCTACTGGTCTGTTGGCCTTCCCCAGGACTCTGGAGACATTCCCAGCACCATGGAGCAACATAGCAGTGAGTAATCTTCCTGCATCTCATACACCCCTAAACTCTGTCACTTCATAAATCCTAGCTTTCTTGCTGTGGTGTTAGAGGCATCAGAAAGGATGTGACTACAAACTGAAATGTATCAATGTGTGGAGTGACTGCACTGCAGCACTGCTTAAATTTAGCAAAAAGAGAACTGAAACCGTGATTGTGAGAGACACAAGCCTTATCTGTTGCAGTCTAACTGTATGTTAAGCCAGACTGTGCTCACTGAAAACAGGGAGAACATTTTAGTCTTATATAACACACACAAGGATTTTCAAACTTCTCTACCAGCAGATTACAGTAGATTGTGGTACAACTGTGTGGCAAATGAAAACCAAATTAATACTAGATGACAGGGCTTTACAGTAGGAGATGGAAGAATAGAAGAGTATGGTAGATTATAGTATTATATACTATATATATTATATAGATTATATTACTATCCACCTTTTTCCCCAGCAACAAAGAAGCTGTTGTGATTTGCTGCTATTTTTTTTTCTTTTAACTTCCTGTCTGTGGTGTCTTGTTGTGCTGGCTGAGTTCTTCTGCTTGGGAAATTGTTTCTGCATTTTAACGCATGACCAGTATTACAGTATAATATATAGAATGCCAGAGCTGTGATGGACTTTCTCTACAACAGTCTTACAAACATCTGCTGCCTATCAGCTCAGTGCTCCTGCAGGGTACCGAATAAGCTAGTCATATTATCAAAGTGAACAGTCATGGTAACAGGTCAGTGATGGCCCTATGGCCTGCTTGGTTGTGCATCATTTTCTGTTCTTTGCAGTTAGCTCTGAATTCAGAGGTGGTGGTGGTTCCTTCCCATGGCTCAGTAGAATGTTTAAATGGGTTTGCTGAGATTTGGACTCATGCATGTCAAGTGTAAATATATACCTCAGACAGTGGTATATTTATAAGGAAATTGCTTTGTTGGGTTGGTCTGGATTGGTAAGCACTCTTCCAAACTGTTTTTGTGTAGAATTTTTTTCCTCTTGAAAGTAACACAAGGATAAGTTACTTTTTATGTGGTTGCAATATGGCAAAATCCTTTTGGGGACTAAACTACAGCTATAAAAAAAGAATCCAAAGACTGAGAAAAGTCCAGTGGATTATCTGTAGTTAACCATGGAACTATGGAAGTTGGTCTCGACCGGCTCCATGTGATTGAGTGCCCTGAGATAACTTTGTTATGATATGGCGCTATATAAATAAAATTGAATTGAATTGAATTGAATTGAACCATAAAAGGGTACTGTGTTAAAGTATGACAATTACTGTTTGTGAATAATCACTGCTTTTCTCAAACTAATTATGATGAGAGGAGCTTTCTTTCTTTTAGAATTGACATGTTTCTTGGGAACAGAATGTGGCTTCTAGACCACCTACTAGCTTTATGGAGCTTTCAGTTGCTTCTTACATTTACATCTGCAACTGACCTTAGTGAATGGAACTGGTGTAGGTGTCATTATAAGATGGTGTCACTTGGAATGGACCTTCAGTCACATTATAACATGTGTTCAGTCGTCCACAATTCATGATTAGTATTAGTATTTTTACTTACAATTACATTTAAATCAATCTAGACAATAAGATTTTTAATTGCAGCATGAGGAAGAAATAGTAATGCTGACATCAAACTGACATCAGATCTGGATCATCCAGCATGGCCTGCAGATTAATGGATAGAACTGATGACTTCCATACCGTAGATCCCATTAATACAGCAATGTTTGTTTACGAGAATCCATTAACCTGACTCTGATGTCACACACTGAATACATTTTACTGAAGTACACATGGATATATTTCACTGTGTTTTAATGGAGGATTTTAGTGGAACATGGTTTAAAAGTTTCTCCAGATGCTTTTTAACACTTTCAGAAATAAATTTCACATTTAAAAGGGAAAAGATGGATACTGGAATTGGTTCTACAGGCTAGATGTACTACTGCTCGGAATTTAGCCCCAGGTGGTGAGAAATAAATTTGCTCCTGCACCATTTAAACATATCTTGGACATAAGTCTGTACTGGATGCACAGAGAGAAGCAAATTAGTTGATTAATAGAAAATTCATAGCTAACAATGGGTATAATTGATTCATTGAATAATTTATCAAACAAAAATGCAGATCATTCTCTGGTTACAGCCTCTCCAGTGGCTAAGATGTTCTGTTGGTAAAGTTCCCTGAGATAACTTTGTTATGATATGGTGATATATAAATAAAATTGAATTGTTTTATATGATAATAAACTGGGTTGTTGGCTGTTGATTTGACCAAACAAGACTATTATAGATATTATATATATATATGACTAGATTTGATGACATCACCTTGGACAGAATTGTTCTCCATAAACCAAAAGATCAATCTAATAAAGGTTCCACGATAGACCAGAGCAGAGACAGTGTGAGGGAGAGAGACAGCACAGAGGATGGCGTGACTCTTAAACAAAGGAGCATCATTCCACGCTCCCTCTCCTTGCTACCCCCTCCTTCTGTTCCACTACCTCTCCCCACCCTCCCTCTCTACTCAGCCTGTCACAGGGTTAGAGAGGAGAGAGATCATCCAGGGAACACAGCCAGAATGGCTAAGGATGCTGGGTAGAAACCACATAGCAGCTGAAGGAAGCCATGAAAAAAAAAAGCGATCAGCTTTAGATGTAATGGAGGCTGGAGGAGGAGGAGGATTGGATGCGTCGCTATGAGCAGGTTAGTAGGAAAAAGGAGCAAAACTAGGAGAATTAGGAGCTAAATGCTGAATGGAGCCTTGTTTGTAAGCTGCACATGTTGGACTGACTGAGCCTTAAAGCTACTCTGCACTGAGCTCTGACTCTGCTTGCAGTTTACTGACATCAGATCTGGATTAGCCAGTGTGGTCTGCAGATCCATACTCTTTATTACAGCAGAGGTTGTTTATGAGAATCCATGAACCTGACTCTGATGTCCCACTCTGAATATATTGCACTCAAGTACTCATGGATGTTTTACACTGGGTTTAATGGAGGATTTTAGTGAGGCATGGTCTAAATGTGGCTTCAGATGTTTTTGTACACCTTATATGGGTGTGTCTGCACAACTTTGCAGCTACAGGTGACATTGGATCACACTGTAACCTGTTTCAGCAGAAACTATCCATCTACTAAAATCTCATCATGTACCAACAGAGCGGGTTGCCTTGCAACAATACAAAAACAATACTTGCATGCCATATGTACATTGAAAAAGTTATTGGTCATGGTAAGGCTGAAACATGCTTCTCTTGACCGCAGGTGTACATGCACAGTGGTCATTCAGAGACGTTGTGTAGCTGTTTCTCCTAAAACCTTTTTTAACATATACATTTTAAACCCACCTCAAATCACCAGCTTGCTTGACTTGCGGGTCTCTACAATGCATTGTTGAAATTTGGGAGTTATGCACATCAGCTCCTCTGACAGCCTCCATGACCTACTGTTACGCATAATGGCAGTTTTTTGGTGACAGCAAATGCTCCATGATCTGCCTTTTCCATGATTTCATGCTGCACATGGCATGAGAAGTTTTCCACACAAGCAGGACACAGTAAAAGGAGCTGCTTACCTTGCTGAGAAGTTTGAGGCGTGCAGCCTGTCACTTCCTGCTCTCCATCTAAGAGGTCTTGTAGTCACATTTTTGATAACCAATTGTGCAAACCATGGTGATAAACGCATAGCATTTTCTGTGACTGCTTCACAATAAAAGCCACCTTGTGTTTTCCCAGTTGTATGCTTTTTAAAAAAAAGAACCATTTGTGGAAAAAAAATTGTTAATGTTAATGAACTTTGATAATGATTCTATTGGTTTGGCAATGTACAATAAGAAGTCATCTGCTTACAACAATACTTTGTGGATTTCTTCAAGTCTAGTGATTCTCATAATAGCCTCCTCCATTCTTAGAGCAATGGCTAGCACCTAGATCAAATAAAAAAGGAGATAGACAACAACCCTGGCATGTCCCTCTTACAGAATTGTTTACTTTCTGCGTGTTGTGGGTGACATTGTTTCAAATCATGAAAGCTGTTGATGGTGTTTTTCATCTTAGCTGGCACGTGTCTTCTTCGTTGTTGCTCATTGTGCTTGCTAGTATTTTGCTTATTCCGTTCCAAACTATAAGCCCGTAGCCACTCTGTCTGTAAACATACCTCTATTTCTGTATAACTGGCTGTTCATCTTCTTCTGCTGTTTAATGGTAGGTGGCAACTAGTGTTTTAGGTGCATTAGCACCCCCCTCTCCTGGGGTCCGTTTTTACGTCCAGTGTGAGCACCCATATCGTGGCCAGTCACTTGATCCATACAGTGTGAGCATAAAAGTCACAGTTCTGGTTGTGCAGAAAGGCCAACTAAAAGTGTGAGTCAGCCCAGGTTTAAAGCATTTGGTGAGAACATACTAGAGCATCTAAATCTTTGAGTTGGAGATGTCATTTTCAGGAAGACAAACCAGATGATACTCTCACGTGTCTGAAAAAACTCTTGATTTAAGGGAACTTTATCGAAAATGTTTAGGGTTTTGTAAAGAATAGTATAGTGATATAGTATAGATATCACTATATAGCATTATCTGATTGGCTCTTTCATTCCTGGCTTCTGATTACCTCTATTTCTTCCTTGCTTCTGAATGGCTCTTTTATTCCTGCGATGTGATTGGGTTATTTATTTCTTGCTTGTGATTAGTTCTTTTATACCTGTTTTCTGATTGGCTCCTTTATGTCTGCAATCTAATTAGCTTATTTATTCCTAAAACACAATTGGCTCTTTTTTCCTTGTTTCTGATTGGCTTATTTATTCCTACAATGTGATTGGGTTTTTTATTTCTGGCTTTATTTATTTCATGTTTGGTTGTTTTAATCCTGGCTTCTGATTGGCTCTTTTAATCTGCAATCTAAATGGCTTATTTTTTCCTGCAACGTGATTGTGTTATTTTGTCCTGCGTGGTGATTGGCTCTTATACCTAGCTTCTAATTGTCTCTTCTCCTTCTTGTTCTTGCTTTGCATTTGAGGTGCATTAGTGGCTCCCTCTCCTGTTGTATGGGTGATTTAATTCTACTGAACATTTATCGAACATTTATTATATTTATATTGAGGAAAATTATATTGTGATAATTACCTGTAGTATTTCCTGATTTGATATTGTGGCATACATTATGGTTTGATTTTCCAAACTAATCTTAGGAATTTTGAGACCATCTAAGAAAGCATGAATCCCAGGTGCATGAGTAGATGTTTGGTATGTGTATAGTTTTGTGTAAAATGATTTAAATCAACTGATTTTAACTTGGGGATACGTGGATGTTGAACCTGGTAAAATACAAATTTCAGGAATTTAACTGCTTGCTGCCACTTGCCTGAGTTGATGAAACAGCAATTTTACCTTCCTTGTCAACATATTCATAATACATGTTGGGTTTTTTAAGCATGAGCTGTTCAGTTTTGTTATATTTGCAACAATTACCAACTTTTCAGAAGTTTGGTAGTGGTTCCCTGTTATCTATTTCTGATATATGTTGTGGTAGTTCTGTTAGGGCGCCTAGTTCTTTCTCTTTTTTCTTGAGCCGCCTATGAGTTGATCTGTCCTCTGGGATAGGCTTTGCAAGCCATCCTGAGTTTGATGTGCTCGTTTGTCTGGGGTTGAGTTTCCTGGAGGACCTTGATACTTGGGCTCACGACTTTAGGTGTGCAAAGACCTGGCTGTGTTTAATAGGATGTTATATCCCTTTAATATACTACCCTTTAATGGATGAAATGATGGTTAAGGTCCCTAGCTTGACAACAAGTATCCCAAATGTACAAACATCAAACAATTTGGCAAAATAAATGAAAAAAATACAGAAATGGCCAAAGAACTGTAGCCTTGGGTTCCCATGCTGACCTGTCTCGAGTAGTACTGTGTTCCACTGATATGATGCTCTGAAGCAAAAGACGACCTGGATAAAATTGGTCAGACGAGGAAAGGATTATACTTATACTTTATTATATAGAAATATAATAAAAGAAAGGACATACTAGAAAGTCAATCTGTTCCACAAGTGACAGCAAACAGAATACAACAAATGAGGGAGGAAATTGCAACGAGAATTAACTGTGGCCATGAAATACCTCACCTGTTAGTTACTTGAAAGATTCCATAGCATTAAACCGTAGAGCAATCATTAAATGCAAAGGGGCTGGAAGAGCACAGCTGCGGAAAGTGGAGTGGTCCAACTCTAAATGGTTGGACAAACCATGAACTGACTGTTGGTCAAATCTATAGTGTAAAATCAATCAATGTTAAGCATATCCATTGGGTTCTCCTGGTCACAGAACACTTTTTTGGGGATGTGTTCATTGTCTTCATTTATCGCCAGAAACTTGCAGATGTTGTGGTTAAGATAGTCAGATTTACCTGAAGTTTTTTTTTCTTTAATTGTGTCTAAGGTCTTTTGTGCAATGGTTTAACTAACTCTAAGGGATTCCTTAAGTATACATAAGGACATAAGGAGAACACCTGAAACACTTAAGTGAATTTCACCTCTAATTGAGCGTGGCAGCTGGTTTAGCTTAGCTTGGCTTGTAAATGTGTGTTTTTCCAGTTAAGAGTAGAGACTGTCCACGCAGTGGATGTGAAGCTTGTTCCTTCTTGTGGTCCAGCTCTGACAGAGGGAAAGTGAAACAGCTGATGAATGTGGTGTTGACAGGATCAAAGTGGAAATTCCCCAGAAAGCTTCACACTGATACTGATCAGCAGCACTCATAAACCGCTGCTGTTTTGTAATGGTCATTTTGTAAAATACTGTAAAACACTAAAGTCTTACATAATCTTTTTTTTTTTCAAATAGAAATGCTTTAGAATCAGCATGTAGGGAATTGTGGAGAGCTAAAAGTCTCCAATGAAACCACTGAATGAAAGGTGGTTTAGCAGCTCCAATTCCAATAGAAAACATACTAATGATTGTTTGTTCATGTAGCAGATAGTATAGGTGTACGTTTCCTTTCATCTCTAAACGAGAATGTTGGCAACCTCATCCCACTCAAGGTCTTCTTTTAGCTTTCACAGATCGGTCATGTAAGGCTGTGATAGGGGAGTATTGATGGTGGATGAGATTCTGCAGATGTGGGTCTAATGGTTTCACTCCCTAAGGCTTTTCCATATAGCCTCAACAGCCCAGTCAGACTCTCTGTCTTAATTATTCATAGAAATCCACCGGGCTGCAGGAAGCAGGCACACGCAGCTCAGACACAGCTGAAAGAGGAAACACAAGGTGGTGAAATGTATAACTATTCTGACAAACACATGAATAACAAGTCTGAGTGATATCCAGATCTTCCAGCATTGTGAGGGTAGATGTTACGAGGGCCTGAGCATGAAAGGGCCAGGAACCGATTGTTTATTTATTTATTGAATTATTATTTTAGTTCAGTTCAATTCAAAGGGCTTTATTGGCAGGAAAGTTTCAAGAACCATGTTGTCAAAGCATCAAAACACAATTTGGTCATAACATAACAGTTATATGAACATCAACACAATATTAAGATGTACAGTATGTATATATATTAATTACATACAGTATATTATATAGTATTATATACTCTGGCTTTTAGTCTCCTCTTTCCAATGTTCTGCATGGGTTTCTTCATACTGTGGTATAATTTGGTTAACTCTTATTGGTGTTTGTAAGGCAGTGTAGTTGTGAGACTGGTCGGAGTGTATCTGAGAGGAGGCAGTTATTCTCAGCACCAACTGACATGGGGGTCCTTTTTCTGGGCTCACCTTTTGGGTTTGGAGGGCTTTGGAATGGAGAGTGTCAAAGGGGTTGGATTTAATGTCATTTAATGTCATTTATCAGTGGGTATCTGCCTAATCTGCTCTACATGCATTTTTTGTGTTTTTTTTCTGTGTATGTGTAAATTGTATCTGCAAAATTGCTACATGTAAAGATTCTGTTGGATGTTTGTCCCAACGGGTATAGCTAAGATGACTATATAGTTATATATTATTATTATATATATATATTTTTTTATGAATATTGACATTTTGAGAGTGTTGAGTATTTGCCTTTTATAATACCAATATCAGTGTGATTTCAGTGTCAAGTGTTTATTCCACCTGCAGTGGCTGTAACTCTTTTATAGTGTGCACTAATCCATTCAGCTATACTGCAGTTCATGCAATGAGAGCATTCTTTAATAAGGTGACCTAGTTCTCTGCATATTCTGCTAACAGGACTATGGTAATATGATGCTGCAAAAGCCCCCGTATGATCCCATTCCCCCTCACAAATACTCTTTTTAACTTCCATTTGACCACTGCTTGTCTGTCGTATGTGCTGTCAGGCCCTGGGGAAGATATGGGAGCCAAAGCATCATCGGTGGAGGATCTGGGGCCTGGATCTGCACTGGTTAATTCTCCCACTCTGGAGAACATCCAGGCAGCGTATGAAGACAGAGAAGAGGAGGTTGCCAGGGAGCTGATCCAACAAGCCTGCTGCATGGAGTGCAGTGCAGGGATGCCCCACATCGACGGGGTGAGTATACTCAAAATGTACAATGTGATGTTTGAACAGATATGTTTTCAGTCTGAGAGAATAGCAGAACATAGTGGGGCAGGGGTGGTTGGTGGATGGACCATGTCCTGGATGTAGGCAAGTACCAGTGTTTTGAATCGGATTCGAGCTCGACTCCCGCATCCTCCAATGTTTTTCGTGTACTTCATACTTATTTATAGTTTTTACTTTTATTTGATTTTATTTTTCTCTTTTCTGCACTGTACACTTTTGCTGCAACAATGTAATTCTGATTCAATGTTTGCTATTATCAGGCATTATTTTAGAAGATAGAAGATGGTCAGACTTTTAATGGTCACAAGTGAAACACACTGCAAACACACACATGCACATGCAATTGCGTCCCACGATGAAATTTGTCCTCTGCCTTTAACCCATCCAGTCGTCCTTCCTCCGGGGGGACAGCTGGAGCAGTGGTCA
>JAVQJD010055208.1:0-11275 GCA_036023655.1 Nannoperca australis
GAGACATGGACGTGAAGAGAGACATGGACGTGAGAGGAGACATGGACGTGAGCAGAGACATGGACGTCAGCGGAGACATGGACGTCAGCGGAGACATGGACGTCAGCGGAGACATGGACGTGAGCAGAGACATGGATGTGAGCAGAGACAAGGACGTCAGCGGAGACATGGACGTGAGCAGAGACATGGACGTCAGCGGAGACACGAACAGTTTAAAACTACTTCAAGGTCACAGCCTCTGGCCGAGCTTGAGATTCCTCCAGTGGAGGAGCTGTGGCAGAGATTCTGACAAATTAGCATCAAACTCAAAAGAGGGTGTTTTGGGGATTAAATGTGCTCATTTAACACCAATTTAAAAATCCTGCCTTCACTGCAGCTTTAATAATGGGGCATAATGAGAAGATAAGCTGCTCAATTTAATATGTGTCTTAGATAATGTGTGATCTCTGCTGATTGTGTGTGAGATCATTGATCATTGTGGCCATTAGCCGGCCTTCTCATCAGTCTTCTGGCCGTATTCCCACTGTATCGGGACTATTTTTGATATTCTAAGTATATTTTATTTCTTCAAATCAAAGCTGTTGATAAAATCGATAGTCGTGCACAAAACTGCTCAGTCATGATTTTTAGGAGTTTCTTTTGTTTGTGTAATTTGCTGTTTGAACAGTCTTCCATCAGATGGTTAGGAGTGCAGGACAGGAAGTCCGTTTTAAAGTACAAGAATTACTGTCATCGGTTCACAGCAAACTTTCTGCAGATATATTGTGAGGTCGTCTTCAGACTGAAGAGGAATGGGATCCAGCTCTCGTCGTGCTGACTGATAAAGGTGCGGCAGCCTTCTTGTCTTATCCGCTCATTGATCCACTGTATACTTCACTGCTTAGGCTTCAAAAAACAAACATTCAGAAGTTGACTTGCCGTATCGTTGCATCACATAACGCCTAACTTCATACAACTCACGCACGTCACAATGAGATGTTCAGAAGCTGCTGAAAGAAGCCTCAGCTGGCAGCAAAACAACAACAATCTAACAACCAAAGCACCCTTCATTTCCAATATGATCTGCACACATACACGAAACAACAACTTTACATCGTCTGATGCAGAAAGAAATGGCATAAATTAGTCAAAACAACAGTTTTGTGTGTTTAACAAGCTGCAAGGAAAAATTACAAACTGCATTCACATTTTATCTTGTTTGTTTAATGAGTTTTGCACAAGTTAAGTGTGATCCAGTGTGATGTTCTGAGTTAATCAGGAAGATGAAATGTGAATATGACTCGGCTGGTAATTTAGCCAATGTAGTGATGTACTACTCGTGCACACACAAGCACGTGTGTTCATCATGTGGTATGGATTCCAGAGCTGAGCAAGATATTCAAGACACAAATTCTTGTTAGCGGTGCAGACACAATTGTACTTGCCAATAAACCTGTTTCCTTGTTGACAATAAAGTATGAATATCTTTGTTATGTGCAAAGCTGGTTACAGAGCAAGGCCGCTTCAGTTTACTTTGAATCTAAAGTTGAACTTATATATAGTCTGTAGGAATATAATATATGTATACATCCTGGTGGAGGTATAAAGTTCAGAAATACGTTCTTTTCCTAAAAGCGAGACCAAATATTCATCTGTCCGAGACTCCTGATAAATACAGTGCCAGATATCCCTGCGAGCTCCAGCGCGTGTTCAGCTGCCCTGAGGTTGCTGTGCTCAGCAAATATACTCCATGATTCACTTCTGGAGAGGTTCATTCAGCAGATATACGCCTGGAAAACGGGGATGTTCAGACAAATGAGGATGGAGAGAACTACCGGGCAGTTAGGGTCAAGTCCTGGTCTCTGAGGGAGATGCGGGGTTTGTCCTTTGCTCGGCCATTACCCCGAAGATCAAAGCGTCATCAAACAACAGACACTTCAACGGGGGTTTCAACTGGATTCAAGTCTTCTTCTCTTAAATGAAATGGACTCACAAAATGTAATTTTCCGTTGTATCATAGTACCACAGCCTCAACAACTTTATGTTCTGACCAAGGCACTACATTTGAATATGATGACTTGTTTTGGGGATTGACGTTAGCATTTTGGAAAGGTAAAGGTGCATTCACTTGTTTTGAGGCCAGCCATAATAAATGAACACTGTACTGTTAATGTCAAGTTGCAACTTGTTTAGACATCTAACATATGAAAGAACAGCAGCTCTCTCTCTCTACACTAACTGGTGAGAGGAATATCTGGCTGCTTGGCTCCTGAATCCTCACCACCGTGTTCACCAGGTAGCTGCTAACTGTTAGCTTACAGCTTCTTTAGTGGGAACAGCTTCCTGATTCGTTTAAATTCCTGGCATGAGCGATGAGAGTAAAGCAAATCTAAACGAAGTTAAACGACAGCTTACAGCTGATTTGGTGGGAACAAGAACCACCGCATCACAAGCACAGTCTGGTTCCAGTCGTTTGTCAGGGACGGATCACAAATACTGGAAAATCACTACATATTGGAAGAAGTGTGTATGTTTTGAACGACATGTCTCTCCTGCTGACTTCCTCCTCCAGATATAAAAGAGCAGCGCGGGAGTCGTCTTTTGAGAGCAGCAGTGCAAATTAAACCCTCATCTGCCGGGTTTTTTCTGCCGGCTGCTTCTATCTTTTCCACGCTCAGACACTGACCTATCTCCTCTGTCAGATTCTCAGCTTTCTTTCAGTAAAAATTCAATACAGTACGGGCAGAAAACACTGCCATGATTCCCCCAGCTGGAGTATTACTTCAGTTTGCACCAGGCACCACTAACTCTCTTCTCTTCTGTAAGGTTAACTACTGCCGGATGATGTACAGGCTGGAGGAGTTGAACTCAAAATCCAAAGGAAGACAGCGTGAGGTGCAGAAGACCTAAAACACATGCAAATAAAAAAGCTGACACTCTCTAAAAATAAATGCCCCATGTTCAGCGATCAAATGATAAGAGGCAGCGCTTTGATTCCTCACGAGTGCTGACTGTTTGTCAGGTTTTAAACTAAGTGTTGTCAGTGACTTTAATATTTCCCCTGATCTGAATCTTGCTCCGAGGCTTGTTTTCCTCTGCAAAGCAAGATTGAGGTCAATTTCAGATAATAGCATGAATGATTTATAAAGTTCTGCAAACAACACCATTCAGTCTGAGGTTTATCAGACGCAAACTGGCAACTGTATGTCTGGATTGTATAGAAAGTCCAGAGGAAACGTTATGCAGCAATGATGAGTTGAAGACGGGGGTTTAGAGACCAACTCAAATCAAAGAGTCACCATGTGACTCTGAGGAGGACTGAAACTGACATGAGATTCTGCAACTGACCGATTTCACATCCAAAGTGTCGAAGAAAACATCCTTTAATGTTTAATGTCTCCACTCCGCAGCTTCCTACTAGTTCATTGTTGACTGCATGGTCACATGATACACTGCGACTTACGGGGTCATGTAATGAGCCCAATAGAAAAAGCTTGTTGTAATTACAGCGTGTCATCGTGTGGAGGATACGAAGCCGATCTATAACATATATATTCCTTTATAATATAAGGAAGCTAGCTGCAGGGATCTGATGTTGGGCGATTAGGGCTGGCTGAAGTCGGCGCTCCAGTTCATCCCACAGCTGTTGGACAAAACATTTCTTTATGTGTCCTTGTATGCTGCAGCAGTGTGATTGACCTCAACTGGAACTATCCTGAAGTATGAAAAACAGCCCCAGAGTGAACACAGAGTGGACAGCTGTGTCCGCATACTTTTGGCCAGATTGCATACACTGGGATTCAGTTCGCTAAAACAGGTGTAGAGAACACAAAAGAGAAACTTGTGACATAAAGTGAGTTTACTTATTCCTTAAATCCCACTTAATGCACTCTAATCGGAATCCTGTAGACCTTCAGGAGGAAGTTCATCTTCGACAGGAAGCTGAAGAACTACAAACACTCATTGAATTCTGCACTGTTAGGAAAAACCAAACCTCCAAAGAAAGAAACACATTGCTCTTTTTGGTTATCATGTTTTAAATGAGGGGGGCCTTGAGTGTGCACTCAGTGAACACAGTGAGTCAGAAAAGGTCAGGAGTGAATGAGCACAGCGGGAAACAACAACAAGGTCTACTTGTTTTTCTCAGGTCGATGGGACTCGTGGAGAATTGAGAGTGCCCTCGGAGGGCAGACCTTGGACCCGCTGCTATTACTGTACAACTGCTACACATGGCCCCTGATGGAGAGGATATTGGACTGTGAGTTAGCGTTGGCTAACAAGTCTGACAAACCCAGGCGAAAGAGAAGACGTGAGGAAGAGAGAGGGAGGGAGGAGGGGGAGATCTAAATAAATCTGGGGCAGAGACAGAGACAGTGAGACAGCAAAAAGGTGAAACCGAGCAGTGACGAGTTAGCATGCTCGATGGGGTGTGAAATTGCGGTTAGCCCGTCTAGCCGCTGCGTTGTGATAATTAGTGCCAACTTGCACAGCTGTGTACTGACCTCCTCCCAGCCTCTCCCGTTGGTGTAGGAGATGACATCCAGCAGCGGTTTGGACAGGTAGCCGTCACTGTTGAAGGAATAGTCCCGTCCACCAATGGATATGTTGGTGAAGTACCTGTGAGAGGAGACAGGAGGACAGAGCACTGGGATAAGAGATGTGAAGTTAATACCCAACAACATGGAGTCCACGTAGGGGGACATGGAAATAGGTGCGCCGGCGTGGTGTCCCATGTCACCTGTGGAAGACTAACCTCAAGTCTGTAAAGCCTTTCCCGAATTTCAGACTGAATTCTGATTCTGTTTCTCTTCATTTTCTCGGCCTGTTTGTCAGGAAGGGGTTTCATTTGTTTCGTCTTAACCAAGAGTGACATGAGTTCCCCCGACATCACCTGCAGTCAGCACAGATGCTGCACGAGCTGGAGCCTCAAAGCAGATCATTTCTTCACAAAAGAAATGTGCTCAGTCCACTAGTGCAGCTGCGTCAAGCTCATTCACCATCACCACCTTTATGCTGGTGTCACAAGCTGCTCATGTTCATTCAAAACTAAACTAGACAGCAACACACATAAACAACACAAGTATATATGAAGAACATCAATGAAAGTATTAGAATTTAGAATTAGAATCAGGTTTATTGCCAAGTAGGAAGGAATTTGTTTTGGTGCGCGGGTGCCAACAAGAGCAGATATTTACAGAAAAAGATTTATTTAAAACCACTAAATAGAACATTTACAATAATAATAAAAAGAAGAGCTGTGCAAAGTGAGTGCGGTGTAAATGTAAATACAATCTGAACTGAGGATGTGGGGAAAAACCAATGCACCAACACACCGAGGCAGCCATCTGCGGCGCCATCTTAGATCTGAAAGGTTACATAAGGTGTAAAAAGCTCATTAAGCTTGTGTTGTTTCATAGATTGAGAGAAATAAGTATAGAAAAGATCTTGGGTAGTGATTTAGAACATTTCAGTTTGTGGATAAAAAACTAACTTTTCATATAAAATAATGAAATGAATCAGTGCCGTCATCATGTCACATAATATCTTTGAGATTAAAAGAGTTAGCAGCTTCGAAACAGTGAACCTTAATGGGTGTAGCTAAGTAGCTAGCTACATATGACGATGATGTCACCTTTTTTACTGCTGCCTACTAAGCTATGATTGGTTGACTGCTTATCCAACAGTATTCAATTAACCCAACTCCAGATCATTTAAACTGCTGGACTAATCTGAGGTCTGGAACCATGTAGTGGAACCACTGTGTGTTTATTTCAATGCACTTGTTGTAAGTCGTTGGACAGAAGCATCTGCCCAAATGAAAGTAATGTAATGCAAGTGCACACAACCATGATACGTTGAAAATATGCTACAATCTGTAAGAATATTCCCCATTTCATCAGAGAAAAGATATCACATATCACGTCACAACAGCGAGAGGTTCGCAGAGAGAGAACGTATGAGGGAGAAGAGCTGAAAGAGCCTAAACATTACAGGACAAATACTTTTAATACCAGGAAAGACAAAAGCAAAGAGCGTTGGTGTGAAGCCGAGACAGAGGGAGAGCTTTACCTTTGATCTTTTTTAATGAAGTATCTACCTTAAAAGCATCTGGAAAGAAGCACATCAAAGCATCCCAAGGAAACCATCCTGCACACTCACAAGCACACAGCGACCTGCACAACATCTCCAGTGATACTGCAGAACCCAGTTCAGAACTGTGACTAACTTACACTTTACTTCAAGTATGAAGCCATCACATGTTCCAGCTTGTTTTTATTCCCAAATCCTGACGCACAAACTCTCCTTGAGTATCTTTAATGAGACCAACCGGGCTTTCAACAGGAATCCATCAGAGTCAGGTGATGAAGAGAAAAATGTTCATATCCGACCACTGGAAACTGTCTGTCTGTTCAGATGCACTGATACTATTCAGATTAAAGTGACCAGACAGTGTGCACACCTGCACGACATAAAAACTGTATTTACCATTACGAGATGGGCCCATAATCCTCAGCGGCCACTATGGGATTTCTAAAATATTCCTCCAGTCGTTTTTTGACTTTAAGTTATGTATCAAATGCAGCAGGGAGTCGAAATAATGAAAACAGCATTAGAAAGCAGCTTACAGAAGCTGGAAATCTGAGTATGATATGCATCATATTCTCATCTTACTGAGTAAGATAAGATTTGCTTATCCGTGTTAAATTAAATACGATGTTTGGTATTTAAAAGAAACACCTCAGTATTCTGAATACTTGCATTTTGATTCCAGACGTTAAGCAGAAGCTTTTCTTCACAAAGACTTCGAGTGGAATGAGATGCAGCTCCTGTAGGTGCAGCTGACTGAAAAGTCACAGTCTTTACTGCAAAGTGGATCCACTTTGGATTCATTTCCCAAAGGGGAACTGCTGGGCTCACTTTGGCTTTAAAAGAAACGGTCAGTTCACTAATTGGTTGAGAGAAACCAGACTTTCCGTATATGCTAAGGTGGTCCTGGAGAATATGCAAGAGAGAGAGAGAGAGAGAGAGAGAGAGAGAGAGAACATTGTTGCTATGCAATGGATTCAGGAGAATTGCATGAAGGTAGACTTGAATAGCTGCTGCTTGTCGTTACAAACACACAATATGATTCTGCAGAAATCCAGAGGCTGAATAGATGCTGGAATTGCAAACGCATGCAAACAGAGCATCACCAGGAGAGCTGAACCGAAATTGCTTCCAGGTTGTATTAATATACATTTCTACGCTACCTTCTAATCACACTGTGGGTCTCAGCTTTTCAACAAACCTCTTTTACATCCATCAAGTGTGTGGAGGGTAAACGGTGCAGTGATCAACACCAGAGCATCAGTGCATGTAATCACGTTGGCCTATCAGCTACAGATGTAAACTCACACACTGTAACAAAAAGGTACTTCATGTCCAGCCCATCTCGTGACTGGAGAGCGTTTGGCCTCCCTGGCTGGATTCTTGTAAGAGGAGACCTATAACCTTCCTCTGTACCCTCGAGCACCTGATGCTGCCTGACATCTGGGAGGTCCCCGAGGACCTGAGCATTTCTCTTTTACCTGGTTTTACCTCAGCAAAGAGGAGAACAATATCAACCTTGAGGCTCAGAGTGGCAGAAGTGTCTCCATCCCTTCTGCCGGGCAACTGCAATTCTCTCACCTCCTCTTTATTCTCCACCCTCTCTGCCTCTGCTTCCCTCTTTCACCCTACCGTCTCAAATCCTCCCGATTTTCCCAGGCAGAAGATGCAGTACAGTACAGAGTAGCAGCGAAGCAGAGGTGACAGCAGCGAGGAAGTGGAAAGAAACCGCAGGAGGCGGAGAGAGCAGAAGAGAAGGTGGAAGAGAGAGCGAGAGAAACTGCCAGAAACAGAAAGAATGAGACTAAGAGACAGCGAGGGGGGGGGGATACAAAAGGGGGGAGACGGTCGCAGGCAGGGAGGGAGGGAGGGAGCCATACAGACAAGGAGAGAGAGGCAGAGTGTGCTGCATGACTCAAACATGATCAAACAGGTCCGCTGCAGGAACAATCCAACACATGCACGCCGGAGAGTTTAACAACGGCTAAACAGCAGCCAGAATTATCACATGTCAGAGTTAGAGCCTCCGACAGATGTGTTTACACAGAGGTACTGGGGAGTGACAGAGCCGGAGGGTGGGGCTGAAGGAGCAGGCAGCAACACTGACGCAGGGCAGCAGCAGCACTGACAGGCAGAGGGAGGCGTGTGTGTGTGTGTGTAGCAGCTGAACTAGCTCGTAACACCTTAGATATATGTATTATAAAGCGACACCATCACCAGCCCCTGCTCGTTATTTAGCAGTAAGTTCATGGTGTTTGTCTGGTGCTGAACCTCCAGACTCTGTTAGTGAAGTTCAGAGGTGCCCAGGTTAATGCAAACTCAAAATGTGTGTTTAGCTGTTAGAATATGTATAATATATTATAATATATTTCCAGTCTGTGCAAGTGTGACATGAATGTGTTGCTGTGTTGACGGTGTGCAGCACTGACCATGGAGCTGCAGTACAGGCTGCAGGTTGTTCCACCCCCTCAGTGGCCCTGGACATTATCAGCCTCATTATTTCAGCACATATTTATATTTATGGGAACTTCTTCTTATTTAATCCTACTGTATTTGAAAGAGAAATGTTAGCATAGTTATCATACCAAGGTCGATTCAGGCACTTTACCTTTGAATTATAATATATTTTCATACCCTGTCTATCTTCTGTTATGTGTTTTTGACAACATGGTGCATGCTGTTGTTTAAATGTTGGAATAAATATCCTCTAATTCATCACGAACTTTAACTTATAACCAAATGACCTGCCTTTTCTCTCGTGTCTGTGGCCCTCTGATTATTTAACTTATGGATCTATGGATGTTGTGTGATGGAAATCCCTCAGACAGATAATAACGGGATGAAATAAACCAGCAGTAATGAGAGAGTTTTAATCTTGTTTAAACTGCTGAAAACACAAGATGCTAACCTGAAAATCAGACTGAATTTCCACTTTGATTAACTGTGATTATTATTATTATTATATTACTATATATGGACGTCCTTTCTTGAATCCTGCCTGCAGAGCTCTGATGGGTTGAGCCTTCGTGAGCAGAACACCAGATCTTTTGAATCACTGAACAAACTGGAGACGAGGGTGGAAATGAAGAGAAAAGGTGTTTCCCAGGTACAAATACATACTTCTTTAAAACTAGCTTTAATTTAAAGTGAAGGGAGGAATGAGTGGGAGAGAGAGAGCCTCAGTGGGAGATGCTGCTCTCCATCTGTATTATACCTGCACAACAGCAGCGCCGGGAGAGTCTGATTTAATCAATGAATTCATTACTGGGACACGTGGCAGCCGTGCATCAAGCAGAGAAAAGTTCCCTGTGGAATTACTGCCTTCTTTATTACTTTATAGACTGGGACAGAAGAAGAGAGACAGATAATGAAAGACATTGTACAGGTGAAGAAGAAGAGATAAAGGAACAGAGAGGAAGAGAAAGGACAACAGAGAGAATTGAACCCAGAGACAGAGAAATGTCCGGGCTGACCCGGGTTTGAAAGCAATGATTCGAGGGTGAACCGAAGTTAATCCACCGATTCACTGGCAGGAATAAAGTTCACCCAGACCTCCATCTGCTCAAGCTGTGGTCGTTTGACGGACACATACAGCTGGAAATAACACGTCGAACACCTCTTAACGTATGTTTGTCAGCTAAAAAGGGTAATGGTACCTTTGTACAATCCCATCTGAGTGTTTATTCACCTGATTAATGTAAGAGGATCCTTTGAGCTCTGCTTTGGTCTCCGGCACCTCCTGAGAAATACCTGTTGCTGGGCGTGTAGCGTACGTGGGATCATTACAGCCTAAACTCCATATCTGTGAACTAGAAGAGGCTACAAACCTCCGGAGAGTTGCAGAGCTGCTGATAATTCTCACGACAAACACGTTCTTTGACAACACGTATCATTTGATTCAAGGTGAATGTCTATTATTGATCCGTGAAGCTTTATTTTCCTCTTGTTGAGGACTTTCTGATGATGAGGGTTTGGGCCGGCTGATTGGTCAGACAGTTTCTCACGTGGTGATGAGCCTGTTGCTTTACCTCACTGCTCTGCCATTGGCCAGCTCTCCTCTCTGTTGTGAGAGCGAATGCCGTTCCGGCCTGGCAACTACAAGTGTGGAGGAGCCGTCATGACATGAAACTTCACAGGGCGGACATTTTGACTTGTCAAACGCAGCAAGAAGCACAGATGTAGGTAACACAACAACATACAGAGCCCTCAAACTGGATCTGCTGAAGGGAATGCAGCTCAGATGACTAATGAGGAGAGCAACACTGAGCATGTTGGCAAATCGGGTGTCTGGACATTATTTTACTGGGTCTCATTAGTGTGCTGGATAAACAGAAACACACAGAAACAAACAAACAAACAGAAACACACAGAAACAAACAAACAGAAACATAAAGAAACAAACAAACAAACAAACAAAACAAACAGAAACACACAGAAACATACAGAAACAAACAAACCTACAGAAACAAACAAACATACCGAAACAAACAAACAAACCTACAGAAACAAACAAACATACAGAAACAAACAAACAACAAACAAACAAACAGAAACACACAGAAACAAACAAACAGAAACATACATCAATAAACAAACAAACAAACAGAAACACACAGAAACATACAGAAACAAACAAACAAATAGAAACATACAGTAACAAACAAACAAACAAACTGTGTGTTCCTGCATGGTATAAAATGTGTAACAAGTGACTGCTGGTTACATTTCTAGATGAACATGTTGGAGTACATCCATGAATGTATTAACTGCAAAAGGTGCTAAAAACAAGTTTTATGAAGAAGAAGAAAAAGCATTTCCACGACCTTCTGTCACAAAATGAAATGTGTGTGAATCCTAATAGCTATGATGAATCCACCTTAAGCAACTGGTACAAGCCATTTCTGATTCTAGTCATCATTTCTAATTCAATAAAAACCGCTGCAGCAGAGAAACAGAAATGTGGCTTTCAGCAGGTGAATGGATTCATCAGAGGGAGACTGTCTGCCTGCCTGCCTGCCTGCCTGTCTGCCTGCCTGCCTGCCTGCCTGTCTGTCTGCCCGACATGTCTGTTTACAGTCCTGTTCTAATAAGCACCATAGATCTCTGGGCTGGTGTGTGTGTGTGTGTGTGTGTGTGTGTGTGTGTGTGTGTGTGTGTGTGTGTGTGTGTGCGTGTGCGTGTGCGTGTGTGCATGTGTGTGCGTGTGTGT
>JAVQJD010055209.1:0-13896 GCA_036023655.1 Nannoperca australis
AACTTCCTCATTATCAAGCAGAGTAACATAAAAGTATTTGGAGTCATAAGCTTTATATAATAACATATAGCTAAAAAGCAGTATCAAACAATGGATAAGAAACATATTTGAATCTTACAATTGCTAGCATCTCCTGCAACATGTTTCTCTAGAAGAAGTTTTTGAATTATACACTGATGGAGAAGAAAGTGAACGTTTACAACAGCAAAAAAAAGTCATGTTAAATCAATTCGAAACATTTCCAATACAAGCTTGCACTTCTTCACAGGAAGCAGGTTCTTCATTTTCATTTTATGCCTGCTTCCGCTGATCAATCGTTTTCTTCTAGTCCTCTCAGACACTACTGGGACAAGAGAGAAAAAAAGCATCAATTTAGTATAAGCAAACGTTACAACAAAACAATATACCCAGACATATCTTCAGATATTTACACATGGAAAGGTTTGCTTACTGAGGTATGTGACAGAAAAATCAAAGGACGCATTCATCATGTTTGTGAAATTTAAAGCAGGAGTGCAGAACTTTTGTCTCCTCCTTCCGACAGTGAGAGTAATTACACAAACATCACGCACTCAAGCTTTGAAGGAAAAATAGACTTTACAAGAATGTGTTATTTTGAAAGTTTTGCCAAACATGTCTATCAGTTAAGACCTCTGTGTAGCAGAAGGAGTGGAGGTTGGGGTGATGGATGGTCGTGTAGCGGTTCTGACTTCCATGCAGGAGACCTGAATTTGTGTCCGGTCCGGTTAGCCTTTTTAACCACAATCTTTTCCTAGACGTAACCAAGTTTTTTATCTGCCTAACCCAGGGGTCGGCAACCCGCGGCTCCGGAGCCGCATGCGGCTCTCTCATCCTTATACTGCGGCTCTGCGTGACTTGGGAAAATAAATTATAATAATTAAAGTGTTTAATTGAAGTGTATTTTATTTGTGTTAGTTTTTTTTTTATTGTAGTTCTAAATTGGAAGATTATTGTGATCTTGAAATATTAAAATAAAATTATATTTTATTATTTTTCGTCGCTCAAAATAAGCATCACACTCGCGGAAGCCGGTATACCCGCCAAAACGCTGTGCATTTATCGAGACTTTGATCCTGTCAATCTTCGGATCCACATACGTATGTGAGCAGCTATTCTCCACCATGAAATATGTTAAAAACAAACACCGCTCACGCCTCACAGACGACAGCTTCCAGTCCTGCGTAAAGATGAAAGTGACTTCGTACAGCCCCGATTTGCAAATCTACAATCCATAACCTTTATCATACTGTAGTTGCCACTTGCGGATATTGTAGAGAGCTATGCAGCCTTCGTAGTAAAGGCAGCATATTAGCAGAGCAGCAGCTTCAGTGCTCTGTGTGTACACAGGATGCATTCAGACACAGCATTGGGTGTGGGTCACATGCGTTTGCAGCGCACAATCACTATAGTCACAGTCACATGTGTGTAAAGAAGGAAAATAGACATAACATATTCACTACACATGTATAGCACTAATACAACGCTAGCCATTACTATGCCTAGGTAGACATATGTATTGAATAACACAGAAGTGTGTCTGTTCCTTCAGATGCACATGAAAAACACAGCTGAAATGCCTCCTGTGTAAATTATTTACTGATGCTGCCAGTATTCCATGTCAGTGCAGGAATCAGTGTACCCTTTAAATAGCAAAGCCGCAAGTAAGTATGAGCCGCAGTATGAAGCTCAGGGTTCTGGGCATGTAATACAGTAAACCTTTATGCAGGAGACAAGACTTTGTTCTGTCGCAACCCAACAGTTAATTCTAGCTTTTTTTTTAACCGTGATTTTTCCATTAAGCTAAACCTTAACATATTCTCAACTGTACCAATCCTTTCAGTCTCAGCACCAATTATCAGCCTCTCAAAATCTCTCATTGGCTTGTACGTGTTCTTTTTCAGAATAACCAGGACTCGAGTATGAAAGCACCACTAAAGCAATATAGCTAACAGCTAACAGAGGCAACTATTCAGCGAGCTCTTTACAGCCTCTTCCACCATTAAGTATAGAACAACTAAACTCACGTCGTTTGGATGAAAACACATATAACATACAGGTTCATGGTTTACAAACAAGGTTCAAAGCAAGTATAAAGAAGGCATAAAGAACTTGATTTAAAACAAATATTATGTTGGGTGGCATGTAACACAGAATTTATACCAGCTGAATTGGATGGTAGATTTAGATACTAGATAAAGGGTATCACTTCATACTGTATAATATTCTCCAATAAAGATTTAGATACCTTTTAACAATTATCATCAAACTTAGCATTAAGGGAAACAAGATTTGTCTGCCGGTCATTTTCATATTTTTTAGGAGTGTCCTTTTTTTTTTACTCTTTATTTTCTTTGAAGACCTTTTTTTTTATATCCTTATGACACCAAAATGTACCTTGAGTGAAAGACCCCTCTCCTTAAAATACCCCGGCTTTGCATGAATTACATTCATGGATCATAAGAAACTCATTGAAAGATTTCAATGGACAACCATAGACATAAAGGAACCTCAAACCTTGATACTACAATATAACCTATCCTCCATTCACTTCCTGTTTGCACAATGTCAAGCATTTCACCCTAACCTATGATGGCCCTGTCTGTTGTCCCTTTGTCTGTCTGTTTTGTTCTTGCCAAAAATAAAAAAAGCTAATTCAGTCAGCTGAGCTTGACTTGGTGGCCTGCCTTAACGAACTATTGCTATAGCTGTAGATATGTTTACTGACATTAAGATATACCACTCGGTTTGTGTAGGAGCCACACTTAAACTGTTAAACTAAGTGAGTACAGTGTTACTATAAGCTATAGTAATGATTGAATGAAATGGCCCTAAGAAACCAGAAGTTAAATTGGTAGTTGTGTCATTTCAGGATGCAGGGTTTTATGTAAGAGTGCAGCTGAAATGAGCTCTTTGCTGTGTTGTGCCTTGAAGTCTTGAAGGACATGCTGTAAGCCCTCTACCTTGTGAGGCAGGTCATGCATGCTCCCTGATATACTTTTTCATCCTGTTGGTGATACACGTCTTTTTTTGTTTGTGACTAGCAGAATGTCATTCTTTTGTCCCCCTCTCTCAACCTCAAACACCGTGCATTGCAGTCTGACAGCACCTCTCCTTATTTTACCAGTTGCCTTTCATTTACCTGGCCATTTCAAAAAGCAATGCATATTCGACTCCCTTCCTAAGATGAGGTCAAACACATACAGAGCCTTGCCCACCACGCTTTTTATTACCATAAATGTCAGTAGTTCTCTTCATCCTTCACACAATTTTATTCCAGTGGTGGAAATGTCAAACTTGTTTGCAACAGTCATAACACTGGGATGGCTCTGAGGCTCAGGAAAACTTTTTTTCACTGGTTTGTTACACTACAGAAAGTCTAAACCAATGTAACTGGAATATTCCTGCAATATGCCTGAATTAAAACTAAGCATAGAGCTATTACCTTATCTGTATTTCTAATATTATTTATCCTAATGGGCTGCAGATCCTCTCTCTTTACTTTGATCATCCATTTAACTCCCACTCAGAGGTCATTAAATATGTATACCTCCCCAACTCTGTCATCCCAGCAGTGCATGGCAATGACATGTTAGCATGTAGGAATATGGCCTGGAGGGATATAGTTGTCATGCAGCAGCAGCACAGGAGCGTTGCTGCTCTTCTCCCAGCTTGGATTGGTCTCAGTGCTGCATAAGCTCTTGGTGGGCCAAGGCAGCATCTCTCTTCATGCATAATGGTAACTCCAGAATGCATAAATTGAATTTGTTTCCTGAGACTTTTCTGCAGTTTTGTATGTTGTCAACGTTGTGACAGTTGCTCACATTTATTTGTTGCATGGCTCTGTGGCAATGTGGTAAAATACCTATGAACTACTGGTCATCACAAAATGTGAGGTGCTCTGCATTAATATGAAATCCACCTGAGCCCAACAACAGGTGTAGTGCATGTACTTGCCCTATGCTATAAAATTTGTATGAAACCAGAGTGGAGGCCACACATAACACAAAAAGAGAACGGCAAAAAATACAGGTACTACTAATCTTAAAGGTACTATATGTAGCTATTTACATGTATTATTAGCTTTGTATATCACATACAATTGCAAGGTACAGTGTCTTACTGTAGTCTTGTCTTCACTGTGAGGTTGTTCCTGTACTACACTAAAACCTGTGCTCACCAACTGTATCTGGCAACGTGTTTGCAGATTAATAAACTGTTGTTTGTCAAGATTTCTGTTTGTGTACAGATTAAGCTAATGACATTAAACATGTTAAAGGTGTTGGTAGTTGTATTTGGGCCGAGCCAGGCTAGCTGTTTCCCACTGGTTCCAGTCTTATACAAAGATAGGCTAACATGATTTACTGGTAGTCGTGTTTGCCAACTTTTTGACTCTTTTTAGAGTCTACTTTAGGATTTTACTACATTAAATTCAGCTTTCAATAGTTATGTATGTAAAAATAAATACTGCAAACCCAGAGAAACTTATACTGAGGGATGGGAGTTTCTCTGGGTGTGATGACTCAGCACAGAGTTGATCAATAATGCCAGTAGCAGTGGGTGAAAAAGCTGCATCATGCATGATCTAATAAATTATACATTAAGAGTCAGATTCTGCTGTTTCACCTCACTTTACTTAAGGAAAACATAAAGTGATTGACATGAAAATTGAATATACACATATTTGTGCCATAAAATAAGTGATTTTAAGTGAAACAAGCATACTGTATGAACAATCCATGACTTTACCCTACTGCAAGTCATGTTAAATCATTCAAGTCATTCAACAGCAGCTTGAGCATATTTTTAAGGCATTACAGTGAAGTTAGTGCCTGAACAAATAAAGGACACACACATTTATCTAATTATTTAAATATATTGCCATATTTTCTGTTGCAATGAGTGGCACTTAAGAAGTGACAGAAGCTATTTGTTGTGTAAAGGAAAGACTTGCTCATGTTTTACTCTGTTTAAAATGTTTATTGGTTGCATGTTGAGCTTATTTCCTTTCCCCTGGAAACACTGTGCATGCTCATCTACAGCAAACTGTAGACTTGAATGGTCTCCATAACAAATTTATTAAATTTTTGAAGTACATCTTGACTACAAGATCACAAAACCTAAGAAAAATAATGTCAGTGGGAAAGCTATTTTCTCCAGAAGGCTCTGCTAATGTTTACATGATAGTTATGGCATACTAACTGATATACAGTATTTATAGCTACTGCTAAATATAGCTACTGTACATAAGCATATATGCAAAGTATAGTAAAGAATATATACAAAGTGAAATTGTGACCTGATGATGGCAGTAGAGGGAAGGTCAACACTTTTACAATTTATCCTCTGGAGACCACAAAAGTCTTTATGAAATTTCATGGCAATCCATCCAAATGTTATTGAGATACAGAAAAGTCCAGCTGTGTTCGTCAAGGGATTGCCAAAGTTATCAGAATACATATATTGTTCACCGGGGTGGAAATGTGTCTTCGGCTCACCAAACACAAGACACAACAATATAAAAAACAGATAAGCAGTTAGTACAACAATACATAGACATGGTCACATTACACATTAAAACAGTCCATGTCAATGTCTGTGGCTAAAATGTCATCAGTCTCTTTGTAGAAAACAAACCTAAAATCTCAAAAATACAAGTCTCTTGTCAGAAGTCTCTACCAAATTCGGTACAAACAAATCAAGTAGATGTTGAGATATTTCACTGAAGAAGTGAAAAGTTTGACCTGCTGGTGGCGCTAAACAATCAGAGAATCAGCAATTCATCTTCTAGAGAACCTCAATGTCTGTAGCACATTTCAAAATATCGCACTCACACTCACACTGGCACTAGAAGAAGGTTCAGGGGATCAACAAACTTGTTACAGGAATGTCTGTATATAATGACATCTCAAGCCATCAAGTAGTTGTTGAGATATTTCAGTCTGGACCAAAGTGGTGGCCAATCCCCAACCCACAGACCGACTGCCATTACCAGAGTTGACTATAAAAAAAGGACATTAATCCATCACCCAACCAAAGTCCTCATACCTCAGCAACAAAACAGGTTGTTTGTATTCCAAAATGACCCATACGACTGTTACAAAAAAGACTCATTTGACTGTAGTCTGCTCTGCCAACTCTATGGTGAAGGTTTGGTTTAGGCGACTAACTGTGTGTCGTATAGGGTTATGTAATTATGTCTATTACAGTTTATCTGTCAAGGAAGCCATCTGTATAAATGCTCTACACAATTATGCATTTGGTAACCATGGTAATTTCCCTTGATACATCACAAAGCAAGAAAGCATGATCTGCATTGTGTTCTGCAATGTTCATAGTTGTACAATTATTCAATACAAGTGAATGCAGTTAAACCACAAGTGATGTTGTGGACACGATTATTGAGATTCTCAACCTTGACAGCAATCTGATGACTCAGTGCAACAATCAAATCATGATTATTATTCACATTGAGTGAAGAACTATCACGTCGCCATGTTCTTTCCTATCTAAAATCCTTGTAATAGTTCACTGTCACTAACATTAATTAATATTCTATATCATTTGACACTTGATTATAATGTTGCCATCAAAATAATGTGCATGGCAAAATAAATACATTTGTCCTCATACTAAACTTTATGACTATGTAAATATATAAACCTTAGTTAAAGCAGGTTACAACTCAGATACAGTGACCTCCCCAGGAGTATAGATGGTTTCTACAGGGCACAGCAGACTCAGCTGAATGGGATTTAACTTTCAGTTGCATATTGTGATTTGTATGTTGGCCTATATAAATAAAACCTTCTTGACATTTGACTTTGACCCACAGGTTTAAACCTGTATAAACCACAGCTAAGCTAACAACAGAGCATTGTTTTTCTGTACTGTATATCCACACAAAGACAACAAAAGAAATTGCTTCAGAAGTTTTTTAGATAAAATGAAATCAATTATTTAAGTAACTTTTTTTCTCCCCATAGTTTATAGATCTCGTTTAGAGATCTTGTTTAAAGATCTAGTTTCAGCAGCGAGATATTGTGTTTTTATCTACTGTAGATAACGGTGGCAGGATATTCTTACTATGGAGTATTCATTTTAGCTCACATGGAAATAATGTTAATTAGGCTTGCATGATCTCTGGTTTTATTAGAAAGACACAGTCTATGCCCTTCCACCCCCCACCCCCCTTCTCTCCCCACTGAGTAACCCATCCTCCTGCCAGGTCTCTGTCAGTCCCCAGATATTGCAAGGGTTTTATCAGAATGGTCCGCTCAGTGTCTCTAATCCCCACAGTGAGTGGGAGAAGCTAACAGAGCTAACTCTGTGATCCGGGATTACTATAGGCAATAGGCATTGCAGCCTCCCTCTAAGCCCTGATCCCCTCCTCTCTTCAGAACAGGGCCTGGCCCTGTCAGTCTGAGGCTGCTGCGGACAGCAAAGTGATGCTGCTAAGCTCTCTGATCGTGCGACCAGGTGAAAGTACAGGGAAAGGGATTCCTATTATGGCTGCACTGACATCTATCTTTACAAGATTTATTAAACAGATGCAACAATAACTGACTTTCTTGTAGTTATGTAACTGCACCACTTCTACTTAGGCACAAAACACACAGGCACTGTGGTGCGTCAAGTAGAAGGCTACAAGCATAACACAGTGACAAATTGTTGGCAGTCGAGTTGCATAGTGAGTAATGTAGGCAGCAGGATTTGACAAGAAAGAAGAATGTGTAGAACACAAACGACAATATCTCTGGTTCTGCTGCATCTATTTTAGTACATTTTTTAAACAGTCTGATGTTCTAAGAATTCAATGCTTAATTAGTGGAATACTATTTTAAGTAAAGGATCTGAATACTTATCTCACCACTCTCCTGAGGTATGTATGATGACCATCAGCTGCCAACACTTAAGTAAAAAATAACATGGAACCTTTAGAATGGCAATTCAATTCAGAGCATCAAACAGAGCTTGTGGCAAGTTGTTCAGACCATCGTCACACACCCTGTAGAAATGAATGAAGAGCATTAGGCAGCTACAATGAAAATCAAAGGGTACATAAATGTAAATGTGGAGGAACTCATTTGCAATATGAGCCATTAAAGCTGTGCAAATGGTGCAGTCCACATATCTTTGCTGCAGTGAGTTGCAGCCAAGTAATGTGATTAATTTGATTAGAGTGAGAGAGACAAAGTAATTGTGACCCCAAAGAAGTCATTGAATAAATGTCCTTTTCAGAATTAGCAGTCATAGAAAAAAAAAAAAACTAGAAATACTACACTGCAAAATATAGACAGTCAACAAACCCTTATCTGAACAGTCAGGCACTGAGCTCATATCACGAAAGAAGACATTATGCAACATTATACAGATAACAGATCTTCATGTGTAAAATTGGTAGAGTAAATTTAAGTACCTAAATTAGAAAAAAAAGAAAGTTAAGAAAATATATTCTTTCTATCTCCTACCTCTAAAAGAGAGGTTTGACCAAGACTACAGCATAACAAGTTTCAGACAAAACAATACAAAAATCTGAAAACAATACTAATAAGGGCAAAATATGCTAAGAACAGTCAATTGGCAAATTACTCACTTACCATATAATTTACATGTTCAAACACATCACAAAACTCATAAAAATCTCAAATGGATATCTAAAAACCTGGACACACAGAAAGTTTATTTAAATGTCTTAATTTAGGTGACCAGCTCTTGAAAGGGACAAAAGCAACAGGAAAACAAGCAAACACTAAAACATGAAAAAGCTTTAAAAAGTGGCGAACTCTAAAAAGTGTGACTGCTAACGTTTTTCTCTTTTTCGTTTTTTCGGTTTTCAAAGTCATTCAAGTCATTTTTATGTCACTCCTTTTATAGGAAAGCAGTATACCACCAGTTATGTTGATCTTCATTTATTTATTGGAATTGCTGTATGTTTATGAGCTGAGGAAATTGTACAACTCCTGTGTAATGTATGAAACTGACCCAAATCCCATTGGACCAAACAAAACAATGTGGTCATATAACCAAACGTGTTTTTTCTACCCTGAAAAGTTCACACAGAATGGGGAGATACATCATTTGTGATGTGAGCACAATAATATAATGCTCTCTGGTGCACAAACCTGTGATAAATGTTGGCTCAGGTGTGATGAACTGCTAGTATAGTACATTAGGGGAACAAAATGTTCACAGTGGAACAATTATATTTTTGCCTACAAGCACAAACATTAAACTTAACAACATTGAATTATCAGAGTGCAAAATAAAGCTCCTGGCTAATTAGCTCACCAGTCTTAGTTTTCTGTTCTATTTAACTTATTTTAATTACACTTCCATATATTCGGTTTGCATTTATTTGGTCTAGATAAAACAATAAGGTATTGCTGGAATAGCATTCCTTTAGAATGCATTGCAAATCAATTAATAACATTGGACCCAATGGCCACAAATACATTAATTTCAGGAATTAGATTGTGCCTTTAAAAGTCAATTTGTAGATGAGGAACATGTTAGTTAGTTTGATTCATCCAGCCTGGGATTGTGTGTATGTGTAATATATTTTTGGAAACTCATAGTCAGAAATAAGACCATTTGGGAAATTACTGCAACAGAAACTTGCAGGATGAAGATAACTATGCTGTGAAATGACTGCTACTCTTTGCCAATAAAGCAGCTCATATTCACTTTAACTGTTAAAGTGCACCGGACGCTGAAATAAATCTATGTGGTGGGGATAAAAGGAGAAGGAGAACAAAGTGGGTGTAATGCTGCAGTTCTTCCTCTCTAGACCGGGGCCGCAGCCCTCGTTACCGCCCTGCAATGTGATTGGAAAATAATTGTCTGCAGCTGGTGAGTCCTTTCATTCATCTGTGTGTTTTTCAACATGCACTCACTTGTATATATCATGTATAGTGTTAATACATTTGTTCTGCTTCATACAGAATGTGAACAGAAAGCTGTTGGAATAACAGCGCCAGTTTGAGGTGAGTTAATCGAATGGAAACTGCAGCATGGGCACCTCAGATACTTTATTCCCAGGAGCCGCGCAGAGCATTTTCCCCCAGACTAGAAATGGAAACATCCCCTCAGACTCTTGGGAAGCACATCTGAAATTCATCCATCAGTTCTCTCTGGTGTATATAAATACCCTTGTGGAGCAGTCACGCACAAGTTTTAACTATAATATGGGGCTTGCAGATGGGAATGGATGGGCATGATTCAAGTAGGTGGTAATGTGCTGCAAGTAAAAAGCACACTGCTCTGTTTTCAGGCCTATTTCCCCAAATAAAAGCAATCAGGGAAATATTAAGCTCACTGATCCACATTTAGGGAGTGGGGAGATGTCTCCCAACATTCCTGTAAAGAGGTCTACTGTAGGGGGACGAATCACACAGGCAGACATGCTGGCCTGCTTTAGATGCACCAGGAAGCAGGGATTCTCCAAAGGTTGTCTCTGTGAAAGTCATATTTTGACATTTTAGATTTACTTTTCTTCAACAGGCTTTGTGACGGGATGGGAAAAACTTTAGTCTGTCTACCTGAATAAAGAAGAAAAAACATTTTATTAACAGCTCTTAGCATATTTGTTTTGTATTGTTTTAGCTGTGTTCCGAATTTTTGGGCACCTCTCATCAAAAAGAAACAGTGACTAACAGCTACCCGAACTATCCCAACCCGGCTTTCCACAGATCTGACCTGGGGACCCTGACAATCACAGGTAATTCTAGACTTAGTATGCAGCATTAGCTATTGAGGGCCTTACATTCTGTGGACCTTTTGAGTATTATCCTCTGAAGCAGTAGATTCTTTGAGAAGATCAACACAGGGCTAAAACTGAGACTCATACCTAGCTGGTACCCATGCCTCTAAAGGTTATATTTCACAAAGTTCACATAGCAGCAATCATTCTACTGGGCATCTTGATGATCACAAGGTAAACCATAGAATCTTGTAACAAATGAATTTACCAGGAATGTGTACTCACGAGTATTAAGTATGTGCACGTGATCACATTAAATGATGTGGGTTCAATTAAAGTAAAACTTTTCATTTTACATTTTAGGAGGTGCACTTTTTTGTGCATTTGTGTTTCCCAGCTTTCATATGTTATGCTAAGCTAGGCTAACCACATTCCTGACTTCAGCTCTGTACTTAAAGTGGCATTGATCCACAATGATGGAAAGGAAGGTAATATGCATAATGTTGAACCATTATTTTAAAGGAGAAATCAGAGTAATTGATTGTGTCTGCCACGGATAGTTTGAAGCTCTGACTCAGTGTTTTGGAAATGAGGTCAGCTGTTCATCCTGAGGTTTGTATTTCATCAGAGTGGAGAGGCAGAGATGGGAAGCTTTGGCCATTCTTTCAGAACACTAATGATGCTGTTCAGGTCTTAAACGGCCTCATGGTTCATGTCAAAAGCTCTGTAGGCTGAAAGTTAATAACAGCAGACACTTTCATGTTCCTCTTATCTACTGTTACTGAAAAGCAGAACTGGTGCAGAGGCATGAATGCTAAAAGATGGTTAATTGTTCCGTGCAAGATTTAATGTTCTTCCGGTTCTTCAAGTAGTTTATGCTGTTGGCAATTATGTCAGCATAAATCAACCCTTTTATTGCCTGGGGAAGAAAAGGCACTTAGCAGATTTATGGCATCATAATCTGGGGTACCCCCCACCCCCCATTACCCCCAAGGGACTGTGTAGACCTGCAAAAGTTGAAAGCTGCAGGCAACATCAGATGGCTTATTGGAAGGGAAACATTAACAGTACAAGCACACTCATCGACATACTAAGCATATGCATGCAAATCCAGCTGTTATGAAGTTTTGCATGTGAAAATGGGGCACATAACAGTGTAGCGTACACTGTTAGGTGTTTGCACGCTGAGCGCACTGCTCAGAAATAAAGCCTGGCTTTGATTCATGTCACACATACAGGCTAGCTGGGAAAATTAGTCACTGTGCACTGCATGAACACGGATAAAATGAAACAATTATATAACTCATACACAGCAATGTGTCATTATTCTCAGTCCACAACTGCAAAAACATTTTGCCACAAGAATAAATGATTCGTACCTATAAGTTACCTCAGTATTGTATTGTTTGGAATTGTCTGTGTCATTAAGTAAGTTTAATGAATGTATGGAGAAGTTTTATTTGGCCTTCTCCATACATGGTGGCATAATAAAGCTTTATAGTGAATGAACGTACAAAATGTTAGAATGTCCCACTGTACAGATGGCACCAGAGTCCAACTGATATCTTCACAGTTACTTTGGTGAATGCAGTTTTATCATAAACGATAGAACCAATGGCCCAATATTTGCTTGCAATAGGACAAAGGATTGGAAACTGTGCTACTAACGGGAGGGCATTTGTAACGGGGCAGATAAAACTACTTCACAGCCGGGGCCCTGGAGAGAATATGGCTTGAGGAAAACACATGCAGTATTTAATTACCCCAAATCATTGTGCTAAATATAATTCATCAGCATTATCTAAGTGTTGGAGGGAATGTGAAGAAATCTATGGAAACTTAACCCATATATTCTTACCATGGGAAATATCATAATTATAAAAGGAAAGATCATGTTTTATGAAAGTTTATATGGGTCCAAATGAGATTTAATTTGTCTTATCAGATGTAACGTTTTCTGTAATAACTGATTAAAAGGAGAAACATTTACTTTGAATATTGAGAATAACTGATAATTATAAAAACATGGAGGCCAAAGGGAAACCCAAGTATAAACAAATGGAAAGAACTAGTAGAGCAAATTTAAAGTCTTGAAAAAATCATATATAAAATAAAAGATGTTATGAACTGTAATATTAATAATAATAATAATAATTTGTATTGCTTTAAAATGGTATTTCTTGTTTTGCTCTATTACAATTATTTTGTATGTATGTTGTGAGTTCTCACTATGACAATACGGACATAATGAAGTAAATGTATGACAAATTATATTATAAAGGAGAAGATCAGTTTTGAAAGAAAACAGATGCCAATCTGTGTAGGAAAAGGCAAGAATGGGAAAACACAAACATTTTTAAAGGAAATAAAAGACAGTTGAAAGAAAATTAAAACTCAAATAAAATCAGAAAAGGCTTGTAATTAAAATTATGTTTTAATAAGGGACTTGAAGGTGAACCCCAACCTAAGGCCATGTGGTAACTGTTGTCTGGACTCAGCTGTACTGTTGATCTTAGCATCCTTTTCACACACACACTTTCACAGCAAGGTCACAGCCGGACAAACCAAGGTCCATTAACAAAGTTCAATTTTCCCTTGCCAGACAGCTAAGTGTTGAGCATCATGCAGGCACTGTCTTTCCTCCCTAAATGTATTAGCAAAATCAAGAGCTGTAAAATAGTTTACAGCAGGCATCCAGGCATGTTAATTGTTGATATGTGCTGCCAAGCACTACATAGAGATATATTATGAGCCTGTCAAAACACTCTCACTACATAGTCCCAGACTATGTCTGCAAGCATGACTGACTTTAAATAAAGAATTGAGGGACACAAGACATGACCTGAAGTAGATAATTTTCTCAGGACTTTATTTTCCAACTTAAGCACATTAGTAAGGCCTGGATTATACTCCAGAACGGACGCGTTTGTGCGCGGTCGCGGACCTCGCGTACACGGAGCATTTCAAACTATACTTTTTTTTAGAGCCCGCTCGGCAGACGCGTTCGACACATGCGCAGTAGATCGGCGTGTAAATGCGCATGCGCAGTAGATCGGTGTTTACACAAACAACTAATCAAACATGACGACACTCATGCAAGAAGAAGAAGAGCTGCTTGGTCTGTTGTACCGAGCGCAAAAAGAGAAAAAAAGAAAAGTTTGAAAGTGTGGTGGACG
>JAVQJD010055211.1:0-13512 GCA_036023655.1 Nannoperca australis
CGACGAAAGTGAAAATTCACTGCCTGGTATGTGGCTGTCCACTCGGTGTTGATGGTAAATGGTGCTAATTAAAGCAATACATTTGTCAGTGAGTGCTATGTTGAGTTCTCCTGCTGTTATTTAGTTGTCTTCCAAAGAGGCTTAACGTTTCCACAGTTTCTCCTGACTGTCCCTCAAAATTACATTAATCCAACTTCGTCCCAGCCTGTGGGACCAGTCTAACCTAGCCATTGGCAAATTTCTTCAAAATCAGTGCAGCAATGGAGGCATGATATTTTTGCAGCTGGGTATGCAAGTTAGATGTTTTACCACATAAAAATGTGACTGACATTTGGCTGAGGAAAGCCGAACTAAAACGTTTGAGCAAAGGTATATGATGCAACAGGAAGGCTGTAGGATGCAGGTATCTTGCGTTTTTCCTAAAGAAAAGGGGCAACCTTGTGGTGAAAACATCATATCAAACATTATATAAAACACACAATTATGGCAGAGTTTAGTGGCTGAACACTGAGTTATTGCCATAACGGCGAGAACACCACTGCTATATATAACATATAATCCCTGCAAAGAACCTGAAACACTTACTTACGTAGTCTTCAAACATGCACACCAGCTGTACATAGTGCACATCGTGTGCATACACTGGAACTGAGTTCACACGACAGCAGGTTTTTCTTGCCAATTACTGAGAGAAGTTCTCCTGCACTGGAAGGGACGGTAGCTGGTTACTAGCCTACAGAGAGTAGCCTGTGGAAAGTAAAAGAATATCCCCATTTGTACACTGCGCATTATAGGAAATGTAGGATCCAGTGTTTTTTGGAACTTGACCCATACTTGGGACTAAAAAGCAGCATATCTATGCCTCTGCTTCACAGACTTTGAACTTTCTTTTAATCCGTCTCTCCCAAGTCCCCCAACTGTATGGAAGTCCAACAAAATAGCCAGAGTACCTCTTTAACAGTTATATTGGAATGTAGCAGGTCAGTATTACTGCAGGTAAGATGTTTGTAGACACAGACAGCCTAAGAGAAGCTGTTGTTATAAAACTCCATTCAAAGAGGTATTTTTCTGATTGACAGCATTGACTTTTAGTCCATAAAAACACACGTTCTGGCTCAGTGTGCAAAAACGTCCACTGCCCCTCTGGCTGCTTATCAAACCCTGGCTGTGATGTGGTTTTGGAGCTGTTGAGCTCATTATTTGGATTACAGACCGACAGTTTATGTGCACCAACTTGGATTCCTGAATCCACGCTGGGAATAAATGAGATGTGAAAGAGGAACGCAGCCAAGTTGTTTGGAGGTTCAGAGTGGCTCATTGACTCTCACACAGTTATCAAAAAAGTGTTTCCAGGTTTGTGTTAGGGTTGGTGCACAAACACCATGCCTGCCTGACGAAGTGGGAAACTCCTGTGTGTCAGAACCTCAACTATCACTTAAAGTGAACAGATGACTGTAATATGACAAAACACACTTTTTACCTAAGACTCATTTGATGACAGTGACTCCTTCAGGTTCATTTTACTCTTTTAAAATCGCAGATCGTTTGAGAGAGAAATAGCGCAAAATAGTACTCAAGTCATGGATGGTATAATTCTAATGAGCCAGCACATTACGTAGGAAGGGCCTGACCTGACTGGCTATTTGAATCCCACATCTGCTGACCTACACAGTCCACATGAAACGGACTGGGTTGTCTTATTTTACAGTTTGTCTGTTGGTAGACCCTCTAGATACTCAGATATATGTGCACAAGCACTGAAAAGCGAGTTTTTCTTAAGATGTTCCCTTTAAGCAAAAATGGAACCGTTGTGAACCATTTGTGAGTGACCTTGCACAGGATACAGTAGCTACAACACTCATTGAATTACAATGGGAAAGTGTCCATTTTAGCCAAAACTTTATTAAATTAAATGAACTTGAAATGAATGAATTCTTTTTTTAACTGCTAAATCCATTCATCAGATTCTGCCACTTATCTGGGTTTAGGTCATGTTATTTGATACATTTTATTACTAGGAGTTATTGTTTTACAGCTGGGAAGTACTTGCAGAAATAAATAAATGCATACCTTTTTTAATAAACAATTTTGGGCCTAATTGTTCCTACTGGTTTTCTATCAAACTTTGGCCAGTATAACCATGAAAAAGGTACTGCATTGCGTTCTATGTGGTATTAAAAAGTTTTATATTTAATTTTGTGAACCTCAGAAAGCCTGTAATTATCACTGAACACAGAGTACAGCTGAGGTTGATGGAAGTGTCTTAATTCTGCAGGTAAAGGTTTTGACCTGATGATGACAATTCAGGGAATGGCCAGAGCCATTAGGATTCATCCTCTGCCGACCTCAAATGTCTGTGCAGAATTATATGATAATCTATTCAGTAGTTAAATAGATATTTCAGTCGAGACCAGTGTAGTGGAGCGAGTGACATTCCCATCCCTAGAGCCACGCTTCTAGCATGCCTCGGAATGAAATTACATTTTGTGCTGCAGAATACCAAGAAGAGGAAACTAGAAGATGGACTCGCTGATGAGAGCTGGCAAGGTAAAAACAAAAAGTGAGCTTCCAGGAGATTCTCTTCTGTGTGTGCTCCCAATTTCATTATAAATATCTTTTTGTGTGAATAACTTTACTTTCATCTCATGGTATATAGACATGCTAAAATGTGTTGGTTATATCCTTTCAGCTCATTGAAATAATGCTTCATTCCTCCTGAAAGTGATGAAATTAAAAGCAATGTTTGACATAGAATAAAGCAAAGAAGCTGTGAAAGAAGAGGAATTATTGCTTTATTGCCCAGACACAGTTGTTGGTACCCATCAGAAAGACAATAATTGTATTATAGGGATATTTCAAACTAATTAGTTTCTTTAATTGCTATCACACGTCTCTAAATGTGTAACCATCTATTTAGCCTATTTAAGTGGAGAAAAGTGGTCTCTGTGCTGTTTGGTATCAGCGTGTGCACCACACTGAACGTGGACCAGACAAAGCAGAGGAGAGAGTTGACCAGCATAGTAAAGGTACAGGCTCCAAGGACTTGTTTTGTGACATGATGAAATGACAGCCCAGTGAATTGTGTATTTTGTCTACTTAGGTTAAGAAATGTAACAACCACTTGACGTTATCAAGCAAATGCCTGTGGAGCTTTGTCATATTACAGTAGGCCAACTACAAACAGTGAGCTGGCTCTGCAGGGCCTGGACCAACTGCAGACCTGTGCATGCTGACGGTCTTGACTCAAATTATGGAGCATGCCATGAGAGCTCAAAACCACCAACAGCAGCAACAACATTACTTATTGATGAGAGTTTGTGACTGTGTTCCAGGAACCAAAACACTGGTGATGCCAGAGGGGATGATGAGATGTAACACCAAGTTGGTGGACCTGATTGAACGTGTCAAACCAGAGATCAGGATACTGATTGAGAAGTGTAACACCGTAAGTCTCTGTACACACACACACACACACACACTGTAGTTAATTTGGTCTGGACCAAAAACATGATCCAGTTCACTTTTGCCTTTTAGCTCTGGTCTGCTTCTTGTTCACACTGACTTGTAAAACACAAACTGTTCATCAATACAAAATGTCAAATTGATCATCTGATTAGACTTGTTTTGTTGAAGGATGGCACGGCAAAGAAGCTCCACTAAGTCTGTGATAAACACCTTGCATTTCCTGTAACTTCTTCACAATAAAAGTTTGCTTCAGCAGTAACTTAACACAGCTGTGATGTGGCTAAAAGCTATCAGTAACCTAACCAAGCTGACCATTTCCCAACGTTAACCACGTTTATCACACTACACACATTTGTTTTAACTCCTTTTCACATATGAACTTGCAAACACACATTCTAACAATGTTAAAGCTTTTGAATTCATGCTAAAATCAATCATCTACTAATCCTGCTTTGCTTTCTCACCACAAACAAACCAGAAAAAAGTCTGATTTAATGCAGATGTTGACCCACAAAGTGTCAGTGCTAGCCTAAACAACCCGAAGCAAACAGGTTAGGGGTGAGTTTTAATGGTACAAGCCGAAAAGAGTAAATCTGAAGCGTCTTGTGTGGGCGATGGCCTGAACATCCGTAGAGGACAGGGTGAGGAAACACCGCTCAGCTCGGAGGTGTGAATGTGTCAGTGTGACACAGGATATTCAGCTTATTTCTCAGTAAATGTATTAACCATTTCACAACCAAGTTATATCTTAATGTAACACTTTTTAGCACACCCTAACATCACCTTGTCTCTACACTCTGTCAGGTTAAGATGTGGGTCCAGCTTCTCATCCCCAGAATAGAAGATGGAAACAACTTTGGAGTCTCCATACAGGTCAGTCATCCTCTGGGGAAAAAGTGTTCAGATATTTAAAAAGCAGATAAACAACTCTGTTTGTTGTCTAACTATTATGAACTGTAGTGTTGAAAGTCAGATAGCCATCAGATATTTCAGGTTCACTGTCCTCACAAGAATAAGGATACAATTCAATTCAATTTTATTTATATAGCGCCATATCATAACAAAGCAACTAAATGGCTTTCCAAATGTTTGTATTAACTAGTTGTACTTAAAGAGTAACTTAATACTTAATGCACTTAGAGTAAGTAATATATACAGTCACTTTATTATCAACTGATTTTGATTCTAGTCTGTAGTGTAGCAATCATTCAATTTATTTCCAGAGAAATCCTTAATTGTGATTATAATTGTGTCCTTTAGACCAAAGAAAATGGGGCACTGCTTTATCTTCTTGAGTTAAGAAAGGTTTGTCTGAATGAGTCACCAAATAGTAACACACTCTTGAAATGATGGAGCAAATGCCTGTGGAGCTTTGTCATAATACGGTAGGCTGAATAAAAACGGTGAGCTGGCTCTGCAGGTCTTGGACCGTTTGGTGCCAGTTGCAAGTGAAGTAGAGACCGTTGTCAGTTGGAACATCCGGAAGCGTAATGCTTGAGAAATAATTTCTGCCCTGTTTTTCTGACTTAACGTGACAAGTGAAAATGAGAGCTTGAGAGCTGCATTTGATGGAAGAAAACAGGTCCCGCCTGTTTAGCTGAATTCAGTTTTATTCTGTTTTGGATTTGAGACATTGGAAGATACTTGTTTCTTTAAGTTATATAGATGGTATCGTTATTAGTTTGTTGACTTTGCAAGTTACATGTAACTAATACTTTTCAAGTATCTCATTCATTCAGAAAAACATTGCAAAATGTATTTCCCAAGTTAATACATTGTGCTTCCATAGGGACATTGCAATTTAATGCTAAGCTTCTGGAACTTTTTATTTTAGTCAGTGCACAGCAGTTCAGAACAAAGATTCATGACGAGACTTGCAAGTCTGCAGCGTTCTGAAACCTGGTAGTTTACACTAGATAGTGTATCGTTTCCATAGCAACGGCTCTTTGTACTTCTGTTCTACCTGCCACTGCTGCCTTTTATGTAGCTGAAAATCATTTGTAACATCTTAAAACATGAATGAGGATAGTGATGGTGAGTTACTTGCTACAGTTGCATTTCTAGTATTGATGAAACTGTGAAAACATAAAGAAAAAATGAACAGGTCCAGATAAGCGGCTGACTTTGCTACCACCTGATTGGCTGTTGAAACAGGTGCCTTATGTTCTAAAACCAGCCTAGTGACTTGACAAGCTGAGTCTCAGCAGTTATTGCAGTCGCTGTGTTTGACACTGGGGGGCAGCACTGACATGCTCTACAGCATCGACTCACATTACAGTGGAGTGAGTGAGGTCAGATATTTTTTTATCAAAATATCTTTTTTGTCAGGTGAGCAGAATGTTTTTTCCAGCTTACATTGATGGTAGTGATTACACCCCAATATTCCCAATAAGTTCCACAACTCACTGATTTTGTAGTGAAGAGGCACTGACCTGGGATTTTATATATAGCAAGTGCAACTGCTACATATTCACCCACTTCAAACGTTATCACTGGACTGAATGTCTGTATGAGACGCACCGGGCTTTCAACATAAACCCATCTGTGTAAGGGGATGTAGTATGAGGAGCAAAAAAGTCCATTAGGAGGAGGGTAGGGTGGGTGGATGGTCCTTTACCCAGGTAACCAGGGTCCAAGTCCACGTTGACTTAAAGTTTTAAGTTAGCCTACATAATGTTAAGTCACATGACTTACTTCCTTATTGTATGCTAAACCTAACCAAGTAGTTTGTTGCCTAAACCGGAGGCGACATGACATGAGAGATCAACCATGTTTATACATGATAACGGCCAATATGGTTAATGCGATTACATGAAGAGGATTGTGGGAGTTTGTTCTAAATTCACATCCAGGGTTTGTAACTTTCAAAAGTTAAAAACAAAAGTGTGTGTGTGTGTCATCTGTAGGGAGGGGTGTTGTTAGGACTTGATGCATACCATTGCTGCTTAATTTGTATCTATATGTACTTATTGGTGTTATTGATACTAACTTTACTTCTGGAAATAATGCTTAAAAGAAATGTAAAGAGGTTTTCAGAGGTACATTCATTCAGCCTCCGTCAACCTACCAGGCACACACCTGTGCTCATTGGAAGTTGGTCCTGTATTATTGTTGTTATTATGTCTTTATTGTCCAGTGATCGTGTCGTACTCTTTTTGAATGTATTCCCCAGCAGCGGAGATGGGCTACGCTGACTGCAAATATGTGGTGTATTGTCCCATTAGCTTAACAGAGTTCAACACAACTGTAAAACAACATGCATGACATACATAATCATACAGATAACAATAGTGGTGTCGTCATTTGCTTTGCTAAAGTTAGCCCACTCTTCTCATGGTGCTTACAACTTCCATCACTAACACACGTGTCAGGTATATGAGGTGATGACAGTGACACCAATTTGGTCCTCAGTACACATCCACACCCACCTCTGAGTGACTTGCGTTATTCAGATAACATTATGGTTAAAACAAAGTCGCATGTAAAGCTACTAAAGAAGTGTTGTCCGTGTGTAACAATAACTCAGCTTTCTGTTTGATGGTGTCCATTCTGACCATGTCTGTCTGTCTCTGCCTGTAGGAAGAGACAGTGGCAGAGCTGAGGATGGTGGAGTCAGAGGCAGCGTCGTACTTGGACCAGATTTCCAGATATTACATCACCAGAGCTAAACTCGTCTCCAAAATTGCCAAGTACCCTCACTTGGTGGGTAGTATGTATGTGTGTTTGTAACTTAAAGGGAAACTCCTGAAAAACCTGAACCCTATTTTTATTTTTTATTTTTTTGTTTTTTACAAATGTTGGGGTCTGAATGACTAATAGTTCCCAAAGGTTTGGAATTAGTCCAGTAGATCATCTCCACCGGCATCCACACACGGGCTGCAATGTAATCCTTTGGGGCAAGTGAAAAGTCTGTCCATTGAACTTTTTGTGTCACTGCATCTCAGGGAATGTTCGCTAGCTTACAGTGGCAAACACATTTGTCTCTACCACTTCTGGATATAAAAATAACTCACTTGTAATTACATTTTTTTATTTAAATCTAACCATGTAGCAGCACCACTTCCTGTGCTGGCCCACAGTTAAGCATGGCTGCAGTAGATGGTAACCAGAGTCTAGCTCTACTCTGAGAAAACGATTAACTGCATGTGTCAATCTGCTGTCTCTACTCTGCAGGAGGACTACAGAAGGACGGTGTCAGAAATTGATGAGAAGGAGTACATCAGTTTGAAGATCATTGTCTCAGAGCTCAGGAATCAATATGTGAGTGCTCATCCACACAAGCTGCACTGGGACGCTGTACAAAGTGACATCATGCAGGGACAACCACCTGATGTGTTATCAGAACTCCTTTATATAATATAATACCCTCGATAAAAGAGTTGTAACAAACATGAATCTGTCCCAGTATGTCCAGTGGACAACTTGTTTCAGTAAGGTGCACTCTATGAACCCAATATAGTCTTATGAGTTGAATGCAGTCAGATTGCGGTCTACATCGTGGCACGTTTGAAACCTGGATTGAATTCCACCAAGAAAGCTTTGCCAGTGTGTTGTCTTTTATCTAAACCAGCAATTCCCTGTCTTAGGGGGTGGGACCCCCCAATGGACCCCAAGATATGTCTGAGGGGATTGCATGATGATTTAAAGGAATAAGATATGAAAATGAATGTTTCTTATAAACAAAATAATGTAATTTGTTTCCAAGTAAGCATTTTTTATGCAAAAAGCTGCAACTTTACACTCAGCAGCTCTGCTGCAGATATTCGGGGAAACGAGGAATTACACTGTGGGAGCCTGCAGCCTGCCCCGATATACGTTGTTTTTTGAGTCCTCAGGGATAGATGCTAATGTTTTCAAGCACAGGCCACCAAGCCTCTAAATATCTTGGTGGCCCAAATGTAAAGTTATGTAAAAACGATACAGAAAAGACAATTTAACACAACTTAAGACTGCCTTCCTTAACTTTAATAAATGAAAAGACATTAACAGAATGAAAATATATTTTTTATAATAATTCATTTTGTACATGGCAACATAAAGTTCTTGCACTTATATTGGATTGCACTGATTTGTACAGATAGACTTTTTTAAATCTCTATTTGAAAATTGTATGTTTCTTGTTATGTTAGATTCTTGTAATTGTTCCCTTTGCTACTGCAACACTGCAATTTCCTCATGGACATTAATCTATCTATCTCAATTGAAAAGTCCTGTTCTTTGTAAACATATGGTACATATATTTTCTCATAGTCTCTAAATTCAGTCTTGCTTCCTCGTGCAGATAGAATGATAACATTTTGAACTAAAAGGTGCAAAGGAATCGGAATATTTGTGTAAATGTAATGGTACTTTGGCCAAGTAAGGATGAAATGTGGTGGCCACATGGGGCCACTTACATAGAGTATTTGGTGGCCACAAAGTAACCTTTTGCGGCCAAGGGCCATAGGACCATGTTTAACGTCGTTTTGACCCTGGTCCTCGTTTACCTCCGTCTCATCAGCGGAGGTGCGTGCAAGGTTAGGACTACCCCTGGAGCCACAGTAGCTACATTTATGGGAAATATGCCATTTTCCTTAAATGTGGTTGGTGTTAGCCTGACATCGGCAGGACTATCCCTCGACACTAAAGTCAGATGTGAGCGAACTTTTCCCCAGCACACTGTTGATCTTAATCTTTTTGCTTGTTTCAGGTGATTCTTCATGATATGATCCTAAAGAATATTGAGAAGATCAAGATACCCAGAAGCAGCAACTCTGAAGCTCTTTACTGACAAGCCCTACAAACACACACACACACACACACACACACACACACACACACACACACACAGACCATCAGCTGCCGGTCAAACAACACCAATAATGACCAATAATTCTTTGTTTTTGTTTTAGTACCTGATGGTTTACGGTTTTACAACCTCAGGACAATTCATGATATGTCAGATAAGCTGTATGCATATATTCAGTATTGAAAACCTTAACATGGTGTTTACTGTTCTATCATGTAAAACCCCAGCTAAATGGGTCCATACTTAGTTAGAGGAAACTATAAAAATGCATTAATGCTAAAAGTACACCACTTACACACACACACACATTTCAGCCACTCCCCTCTCAGATATGCAGAGCTGTTGTTGGATCCTCCTCCATCTTTGGTTGTGGCCTTACTCTGCAGTCACAGACTTGCTTTGTGATCCGTAACCTTCAGTTTTGGCTCTCCGGTACCCTGGGACCTGACCTTGGACTCTTTCCCATAAGTATCCCGACTGCATGCTGCTCTTTCAAAGACCGCCTACATCGCCTGCCCCCCATCTGCTGCTCCGCTGGGACTGAAGCTCAGAGGTTCCTGCTGGTTTCCCTTCCTGTCTGGGTTATCTGAAGTATTGTTGTTGTGGATGCTGTGCCTCTCCCAGGGATTATAATCTGTTTTTAAAGGTTGTCCTGGATTTCTTTTTCACAGTTTCGTTTGTTTTTTTAAAAGGTTCCCTCTTTTTAGTTTTTTGCCCCAGCCTCTGAAACGTTCTGTCCTTTTGGTTGGCCGTAAACTGTTAAGTACATGTGGGTCACATCTCCTCAGTGTATCACAAGTAACTGCTGTAGTTCTTCACCTTTAGTCTTGTAATTAGCCTGACATACAGAGATTTGACTGCACAATTTATCAAGAGATAACTTCACTTCTCATGGAGGAGTCTTGCTCTTGTCCCAATGAAAAACCTGTTTCCCGGCTTGTATTTTTTCAGCGAGGAATGGTACTTGACATGTGATGGTGGTGTGCTTATGGAGGTGATATCTGAGGTCCAGGGACTCTCTGAACACGGCTGTCTGTCAGTGTGGACCTGTCAGAAAGAGGACTTGCTGGATGTGTGTTTCTCTGCACAATAACAATGCAGACTCTGTAATAATGGGCCTCCATGGCTCTCTCTATTGATCAAACAGGCTTTTTACTGGAACTCAAAACCAAATGGCTTCCACACATTAAGTGGGACTGGGATCATGTGATGATTTTTATTCAGATGTGTTTTATACAGTAACTAGATTGTGTTTTTTTTATACAGTTTTATTGTCGTTTTTAAAAGCCTGCATAGCCGTGCTGCACCCACAAAGGTGTTTGCCTTTTTAACCTGATAACACCTCCTCTGAGGTCTGTGTGGGCGTGTACAGACTGTGCTTGATTGGCATTTGACTGACCCTCCTATTAGTCATTCCACCATAGCTTCGTCTATGGCTTTTTTCAGACTGCTTGCCCCAATCAGTTTTTTGGCATATCCAGATTGGTTTTAGAAAATCTTACCAGCATAAATACACGTTTCTGCAAATTGGATCCAAGTCACATTTTGTGGTGGTTTTGGTCAGATTTCTACAGTTGCTTCTCAGTCCAGACATTCTAATCAAATTTCAAAGTGTCTTTTGCGTCACTCAACGCAACACACGACTACAGAAGTGCATCAGATGCGCTGTATAGCAGCCTCCTCCTGCTGACTTTTTCGGGTGCGACGGAGGAGTTCTGCACTGAATGGCAAGCCAGAGGGATCAAATGTTGTCAGTCTGGCACATAAAACATTTTACACCTAAAGCGAGACCAGTACAGTATTCAGATTCAGAGATTAGGACAGCGAACACCCTTTCGGACATTCTCTCTGAACTGTATTTTACACCGTTTTATGTACCATTGACGTGTGCCGGACTGGAGACATTTGATCCCTCTGGATGCCAAAGAACCACAACTCTACACTCTAATCTAATTGTTTAGAGGGCGAGATGATGGATCTCCATTTTTCATGCTTCTGCATTGGAAAGCTGCGTCACCAGCATATATAGTTACTGAGCCTACGTTGTTATCAAAGCAACCCATGCTGATAGGCACAGATCTGAGGTCTGTACTACAAAGCTGGATTTAGGGTCAGCAAGGTAACTTCAGGTTTAACTCTGGGTTTTCAGGGTTACGACGGTGGTTCACTTCTTACTCACTTCTTTGTAAATCACCATGGTAACATGCTGCACACCTAACCAGCTCCGGAGGTTATGTTCGAGATAATACTAAAGCATTCCTGACCATTCACTTCTCTAAGAAAATGGCATCACCAATAGAAGATCCTCTAGAGCTCGGTGCACGGTTTGTGAGATGAACTCTTTGTATATAAGATATAGATTATCATTGTAGGGACTGACTTATCTGTGTCACACCATTTCATTATGCTTTTGTATCCCAATATCATCAGAGACTGACTGAAGCTCTAAAGCCTTGTACTTACTGAAAGTAAGACTAGTTCCCGCTTTGAATTATGTTTTTAGATTTATTTTTTATTTGACTTTCACCACCGGAAAGAATAAGACTAAAATTGTAATATACACGCCTTAAGAATACGGTCATGACCTACCGAGTTAATAACCAGCATCATGTGACCTCTTAGCGTGATGGTGATTGTGAGGCTCAGTGAAGCCAGATAATGAAGAGAGATCCTGGGTGTGTTGAACTTCGTAGTGCAGGACTCTGATCTGATCCCTTGAAAATAACATGACAGTCTGTCTTAAAGATCCGATTTTAAGAAACAAGTCCGATTTGGCTGCAATCTGAACCAAGACTTGATTAGTTGAATAAGTGAGAACACTTGTGTGGATGTGCAGGACCTTTAAGTTTATCAAAGAACAGACCTCTCTGTGCATGCATTAGATTAGGGCTGTTACTCTTTTAACAAACATTTATATGGGGTGGAAAAGGGGAAAAACAGAATCGCTGCATGTGGTGAATTGCCTCGTTTACTCCACGGAGAGTTTCGTCATACAGAACTCATGCAAAATCTGGAGACTTGAAACAAGATCATCAATTTATTACGCAGTGCCTGCAGATCCTTAAGAAGTCTTAAATTTTGTTTTTGATATTAAAGGTTTTAAAATGTCTTGAGTTTTAGGAGGGGAGGCATTAAATTTGATCTATGGCTAAATTAATGAGCATGTATATTTTCTGTTCAGTTTTTATGTTGTATTTTATATCTCACAACAATGACCATCTCACAAAGTTTCTAATCAGTTTGGTTGTAATTAGTAATTTGATGCTATAAAAAAAGGGTGATGTAACACACTGGTGAGAAGGACTCAAAAACAGGCAAAAAGGTCTAAAGTGATCACTGGGGAAAAAACACTGGAGAGTTTCAACACAAGGGTATGAAGACAATCTGTCAAATGACTGGAAATGAAATGATGGGTATTGGATACAGATGGCAATTAAACACACAGGTGATTACTAGGTGGGAAGAACACAAACATAGTAAAGCAAAGAAAACCACCAAAAAACAGGATATCAAAATAAAACAGGAAACGGTCAGCTACACCCCCCAATATGTTGCAGAGAGCCTCCCAGGACCTCTCTTCCTGTCTGTAACCCTTCCAGTCAACGAAATACTTCTTACGGGACCAATCCGGTTTATCCCCCTCCTCACCACCTGCTGTTCCAAGAGTTTCTTTACTGTCCCAGGACCTGTCGGAGGAGATCTATCCAGATTTGTCACGAGTGCCCTCCTGCTATCATGTTCTCAAGGAGATCTTAAACAAGTCTTGAGCTACCTCTCTCCCACCTCATCATGAGTATGAGCATGAGTATCTACTTCCTGGAACTTCACACCCTCGGGGGCATCTGTTTTCCCTCTCTGCTTCTGAACAACAGCCCCTGAAGGCTGGTATTATCAGACCCTCCTCACCTGCAGGGGCTGGTTTCTCTTTTGTAGAGAAGAAAGACATGCCTAATCCATTGATTAGAGGGTTTAACAACATCACCGTAAAGAATAGGTACACTCTCCCCTTACTCTCATCTGTGTTTGAACAGTTACAGGGTGCTATGGTGTTCACTAAATTAGACATCAGAAACACCTATCACCTTATTTGTCTTAGAAAAGGGGATACGTGGAAAACTGCATTTAACACGCCTGATGGGCACTGTAGTGGCTTGACTTGACTCACCAAGTAGCTACACCTCCGAGCCACTGAGGGGCTGATACAGCGGCATTGGCCTGTTTGACGCGTCCTCTTGCCTAGCGCCGTATAATAATTTGCA